>JAQGBJ010000228.1:0-52332 GCA_034698345.1 Sphaeridia pumilis
CCAAGTGGCCGAGAGAGGGAGTACTTGACTCCATCAATGTCACTCCTCCTCCTCCATGTAACTGAACAAGGTAGTCAGGTTAAATTGAATGTTTCTCATCTTACCTGGTTCCCTGGACCGTAGTCATTATTGCTCAGGTAAAGAAAGGATGATGATGGGATGCGAAGGAAAAAGAAGAAGACCAAGAACAAGGACTGGATTCTTCTTTGTCGACGAAATTTGTGAAGCTCCGGCACATGGAGATTCTTGTTGTTTTTTGTAACATGTACCTGTTGTATCCCGTACACGAATTTGATGCTGCATCAGGTATATTATACACAGCAAACTCTTTTATACCAAATGAATTTGATACAATGTTGTAAAGTTACATTACGTACGTACAACGTACATTGTAAGCTATGGAATTAATGTAAAGGAAAAATGACGAAGAGCCTTTTTGATTTTGTTGTTTGGTATTTCAAAACGTGGTTGCTCTTTTTTCTTGCCGACTTGTAATTAGTTGAGGTTGCAAATGATGGGGTGCAATAAAGGGAAGAAGAATTAGAGTTTCCTAGAAGGCAAATGATTCACCATGTATCATAAACTTTATACGAAATCAGGGTGACGGATTGTTCACTTTATCATGTTAAGGATGCCGAATTAATTGTGTTTGAGCAGAGGCTGAAAGTATTGTTATGGAATTGTATGCGCAGGATGTAGCTGTGAAATCGCAAGGTGTTTAGTGGGTGTAATGGGTTTTAATTGCGGCTACGAAATTATTGCCGGTGTTTTGTTTGGTTAAAGCTGTTTGAGGAATGTTATCAGATGTTGCATAAGGGATGTGAAGGAGCTGCGATGGTTTTTTCTCACAATATTTACGTTTACATTAGTTTCGGTGTGTATGAGAAAGGTCAGGGGCAAACGAGGAAATTATGGGATGAGCATGACGGAATAATCGGTTGAGTGTGCGAATACATCACGATTTGCCTGCCCATGATAAAATTTATGAATGAATTTGTGGGCCCATGTGGCCGCTGTGGTGGTAAAGAAGCAATTACAAGAAACAAGAGAGCGGCTACTTGTTGGGCCTTTTCGGTGAACATGCTGTAAATAAGCGAGTAAAAGAAATCACGTTTTTGTTTCACAGGACAAGAAGAAATGTTTGCGAATTCTTGGAAACAATTTCAACTCCAAGTAATTTGAAGAACGGTATTAATTGCACGTGGAGTAAATAAAGGTGGAATTGTGGCCGCAAGGTAAATTGAAAGAGTCTGAGAAATGGCGTAGGTTTTGGCTTGGTGTCAATTTGGACGATGGCCGGCAGGGGAAAAGAAGAAGCGTTTGTCGGACTGATTGTCGAGTTGTTGATTGAAGATCCTGTTTGAATAGGTTAAATGGTTTCATTTGCATTGGTAGAAGATGACGATTGGTGAAAACTGGCGAGAATCTGTGTGTTTGTTTCCCTGTAATTATATATTAGTTTGATTGCAAAAAAATGTTTTGGCTGTAGGGTGGACGGGGATGAAGTTGAGTGAAATTGGTCAAGTGGTCGTTTGAGAAGATGAAGAGTTGCGAGAAGTTTAAAAATGAAGAAGCTCTTGAAGAACATGTTACAGTTGATGATGGTTTTGTAGTGTGATTTAGGTGGAGGCGTTCAACGAAGCTGAATCTCGTGTTTGAGTAAAACTATTGCATATTTGAAGGGTGGCTAATAACGGTTGTTGTATTTTTCAACAGATGCTTCTTCTTCAAACGAAGCAGCTCACTTACAACAAAAGTTGAAGAATTTGAGTTGTGAACTTGTGACGTTGAGGAACAGACTTCACGTTAATGGACAGCCAGTGATAAACGGAGGAACAGGTCAGCCGGGGACGCAACAGACTGGAGGAAATGTGGGACTGAATGGAGCTCCTCCTCCAACGCCGCCTCTCAACGGCGTAAACGGGAATGGACTTGGACCGGCACAGCAATTGGGTCCAATGGTGAACATGCGTACCTGTGGAATGCAGAACGGGATTTCGACGGTGACTCAAAAGTCAAGTGGAAGAACCGGAGAAAGCTTTAGTTTCAACAAACCATTGCCGCCTCACCCGCCATCCGGGGGTGGATCAAGGCACCACAATAATAATAATAATAATCATAATAATAACAACAATGGACTGAGTAGTGGCGGCGGCGCTAAGGGAAAAGGCCTTCGCAGTAGCGAAATTCACAGAACGACAAACAGTAGTAGTGATCAAGTCCTGGAAAATCGCAACGATGTGGGCGATGGTGGGAGCGGAAATAGCAATAGTCTCATCAGTCAAAATATGAACTATTACGTCAACCAAAATTTTCCTAAAGGTAAGGACAGAGGTGCAGTATTCTGAAAAATATACCAGAGCGCAGCTAATTTAAAAAAATATTTTTTATAGATGTCATGAGGTCAAATGGAGGCCAACTCGACTGTGGAGACGAAAAAAGTTCCGGTTCTTTGGTGGGCACTGCGACAACGGCGAGTGCATCAGGAAACGACGGGACTCAATCGGAAACTTCGTTCCGGCTTATGTCTTCTTCTGTAGTGAGCGGCGGCGGCGCTGCTGGACCTGGTCTACAGGGAAAAGTGCATTTGGCTGAACTTGAAGACCTGATTCACCTTCATGGGCCTTTGACAGAGGATGCGATATTACGTTGTTTACAGGCGAGATGTTCCGCATCAAAATTTTATGTAAGTCTGTCAATTAACATTGAATTTTTTAAAAAGCGGTGGCAGCGACGCCGTACATGCTACATGTCTGTTTGTGTGGGGGTGAAGTGCAGAGATACCTTGATGAATTTTAAACCGAGAAAATTGCTCAAGGATAGGACCAGTCATTAAGAATGTAAAAATGTGTTGTGTAATGGAAAACTGGTCTGAATGGGTTTATTTGCTTTTTACCAAAAGTTTATAGTGTTGTGTAGTAGGCAGGCTCGACTGATTTTTGTCCGACTGTTTGTCGGTCTTGCTGTTGGCTCAAGTTCAAATGAGTTGATTCAGCGGTGATAGGGATGACCGCTACTACTACTACTTTGATGACTGATGAAACATTTGTTCCTGTCTGCGAGATCAAGGTTTTGGAAGATAGATTATAGCTTTTAGCAAAACAGACGCCGCCAGAAATTAAAATTGGTATGTTCATGGTACATGAAAAAACTTGTATTCCTTAATGTATGTTTAGGTGGACTGTTAATGTGTCTAGTCTTTGCCGAATTTCGCTGGTGGTCCCACAGGGAACAATCCGAGAAAAAGTTGTTGCAGGTGGTAGACACACAAAGGTCACGAATTCTCACGTATACTTTTTAGGACACAAAATTTGACATAATACATAGTTTGGGTATAAGTTGCCATTTTTATGGGGAAGCGGAATGACAGGACAGGTGTAGTAGTAGCCAGCCGGATGCACTCAAGTCAGTTATTAATTCAAACAGTAGCAGAAACAGGACTGTTTTAGGTAGATGGTTTATAATTTGGCCTGAAGCAGTCTGTGTTTCACATGCAAGAAAAATACAAGTCGGTAATTTTGTTGGCTACAACAACAACAACACGATTGAAAGGTCTTGGCTACTGGGGAAAAGTTGTCGATAGTTATGCAGAACGTGAATCCGCGTACACGCAGTAGTAGTTAGTTTATACGGAATTAAATTGGTGGGAATGATAAAGGTCCTTTATTAGAGGTTTGCTATCGGAGATATGCACATGGGCAGGAACATGAATGGAATTTATACATGTGATGATTATTGGTTGAACCAAGGTTATAGTTGTGGTTACAGTTGGAAATAGTCGCAGGACCAGTATTAGGCTGCAGCTGTTAACTGATTCTGTCCGTTTAATTTGACCAAATACATAATCGTTAAAGTCATTGGTGAAATGAGGTCCACTTGATCAAGTTGCTTCTTTGCGGGTATAGTGTTTAGCACAATTTTCGCCAACTTAGCATTCATCACGTAGGCTTCACGGAGAAAGAAAGTAGAGAAAATTATATACTTTGCACTTGGTTATTACAGCGTCGCTGCCGTTCGAGCTGTGGCAAAGACTTTGAGATGCAAGATTGTAAAGGTCATCACTCAAGTTGTTTAGATTAGTCTGGGCTTGAAATTTTGCGTCCTTATTACGACGTAAAGATTCTTGTGGTAGATAATTGCAAGGGTGCAAAGTGTAATTAATGGCCGTCTGAATACATGATATCGAATGAGGGAAATTTTTGACTGATCTGGCTGGTTGGGATACTTGTTTTGATGAAATAGTTTTGAAGATGATTTTGTTGGCAAGGGGCGGAGGCTGAAAAAAGCGCGGTGGAGTAATTATGAGACTTGCCGTGTGTTAATTGAATAATAGAATCAGGATTAATATGACGGTAATTATCCTTGTTGTTTAATTTCAGATTCAAATGGGACCGATTCTGTTGATGGCGAACCCATTCAACGCTGGTCGAAACGCCCTGACTTTGACGTCAATGAAAGGTCAGGTGTCGCCAGGACCTGTGCAAAAGGTGGTTCAAGAAGCACTTCGGCAGCAAGGAGACACGGGGTATCCGCAAGCGATAATTTTGTCGGGATACAGCGGATCTGGCAAGACATACACTTCAATGTTGGTGGTTCGAGAACTTTTCGAAATGGCCGGCGCTGGACATGAGACTGATGCTTTTAAACATTTGACTGCTTCGATTACTGTGCTTCGATCGTTGGGGACTGCAAGAACTGCTTCGAATACGGAGAGTAGTCGGATTGTAAGTGAATTTTGATAATTTGAAGAACAAGTTTGAAATTCGATATAGGGCGAATCTTGATTGTGCGTCATTTTCATTCAGTGATAAAAGAAAATGTTGACAGAAAAACAGGTTTGATTGTGGAATAACAATCGAGTTGCAAAGGTTTAATCACTTCGAGCTTCACAAAAACAATTGATGATGAGGTTTGGAAGCCAGCAGTTTTTGATTTGATGAAAGGGTTTAGGAAGGCAAAGAGACAAAAAATCTTTGGTTGGTTAATGAGGGGCGAAAAATTATCCAAATCAATTGAGACCATTTTTTTCCAGGGCCAATTTATCGAAGTCCAAGTGACGGAGGGAACCGTTTACCGAGCCAAAGTGCACTGTTATTTCCTTGACCAAAATCGGATAGTGCGAACGACTGAAGGCGAGAAAAATTACCACATTTTTTATCAAATGCTCGCGGGGCTGAGTCCAGAAGAACGAGGTGAGAAAATAAGAAAAAAATCTTTACTCTTATTGAGGAGAACATTTCCTTATATATATAACGCCTACGCGCTTCAGCGCAAAAGGCTGCAATCTTTGGAAAAAAGCCATCAAGAAATTAGAGGCTGACACATGTTCTTGGTTTTTACAGGAAAATTGCATTTGGGAAAACACAATGAGCGGACGTTAAATTACTTGAAAAGTACATGTCCTCCAGAGGGCGATACTAACACGGCTGATGACGCTCTGAGGTTTATGGACTGGAGAAATTGTTTGGGTAATATTGCCATTCGAGTACTAGGAATTATCTCAAGATAGGTTCAAGAAATATAACCGTTAATCCAAACATGTGTAAGCAGGTGTTTTACGTATTCCCTTTTTTGACGTCGTCAGTGTTCTTTCTGCCATTATGCTTTTGGGCAATGTTCGGTTTGTAGAGTCGTCATGCATGGACTTGGAGGTTGAGGTAAGACATTTGTCTGGAGAGCTAATGATTATTACAGAAATGTCAACTAATCGCGTTTGTTTTTTGATGACTCACAGGGAGTAGCAGAACTCCAGGCAGCGGCCTCACTTTTGGGCGTGTCGGAAACAGCCCTTCGACAAGGACTGACCACTCGAACTCATAACGTTCGAAATCAGTCAGTACGAAGCAGGTGCGACGCTAACCTTTCCAACTTTGCCAGAGATTCGCTAGCCAAGTCTTTGTACTGCCGAACAGTTGCCACAATTATTCGGAAGGCGAATAGTTTGAAGAGGCTTAGTTCAACTTCAGGAACGCTCAGTTCAGATTCGGCGGATTCAGTCAACAACCAAGCAGAAACTTTGAGTCAGCACGCTTCGACAGTTGGAACTGCTGGTTCTAAGGCTTCTAAATCCATGACCGCGCTCAATAACGCCGTAAGGCACGCGACTGATGGTTTCATTGGTATTTTGGACATGTTCGGGTTTGAGAATTCAAAGGTGAGCCGAGAACTTGGTAATTTTAGTTCACTGGGATTTATTGAAAAAACTAAATTTATGATTTTGTTGATTTACAGCCAAGTCGGTTGGAACAGTTGTGCATCAATTTGTGTGCAGAAACAATGCAACATTTCTACAATACGCATGTGTTCAAAGCTTGCATAGAGTCATGTAGGGATGAAGGCATTCATTGCGATTGGGAGGTTGATTACGTTGATAATGTGCCATGTATCGACCTTGTGTCTTCACTGGTGAGTTTAAGTTTCACACTTTACTTGTTGCATTTGCTTCGAGTTCAACTAA
This sequence comes from Sphaeridia pumilis, assembly GCA_034698345.1. NCBI lineage: Eukaryota > Metazoa > Arthropoda > Collembola > Symphypleona > Sminthurididae > Sphaeridia > Sphaeridia pumilis. Next base: position 6,458 of record JAQGBJ010000228.1, read on the forward strand.
TAATGTATAAAAAAATTCTACAGCGAACTGGGTTATTGTCAATGCTGGACGTCGAAAGCTCTGTGCGAGGAACCGTCGAGAGCTACATTCAAAAAGCACGGGTTCAACATAAACAAAATCCAAGATTTGTGGAGCCGGCCAATACGACTGATCTGAGAGCATTTGCCATTCAACATTTTGCGGGGATTGTCAACTATGACGCGACTGATTTCCTAGGTACGACTCCTAAGGTTTTTCACCAAAACACAATAACTCAAAATGCCATAGTATTTAATGTTCAACTCATCTTTACAGAAACAAACCGCGATGTCTTGTCAGATGATCTTGTTGCAGTCTTCCATAAGCATCGGTGTAGCTTTGGTTTCGCTAGCCATTTGTTCTCAGCCGAGCTGAAAGTCTTGGGTCAAGGCGGCATCGAACCGTGTGCCAGAGGTATAACTTTTAGGATCTCACCGACCTCACATACCGATTTGTAAGTTGCCTTTTTTATCTCAAATAATTTTTATACATGAAGAAGATAAAAATAATAATTTATTTATTGGTACCAGGATGACTGGAGATGAACCAGTTTCAACTTTGACACAAGATTTCCACGCAAGACTGGACAATCTACTGCAGACGTTGGTGCATGCGAGGCCTCACTTTATTCGGTGCACTAAACTCAACGATGAAGATGAACCGGAAGTTTTTGATCGTCAAACTGTCGCCAAGCAATTGAGAGCATTCCAAGTCGTGGAAACAATCAACTTGATGGCACATGGATACCCACACCGGATGAGGTTCAAGGCGTTTAATGCCCGCTACAAGCTCCTTGTTCCACTTGGTCGTTTAGCCAGAACGGAAGATAGAGTTATTGAAGACTGTCAGAAAATACTGGAAACTTTTGTTCAAGTCCTCGAAGAGAATGGTAGAGACCGGCTCGAGCATATCTCAATCAATTGGGCTGTTGGGAAGCGGCACATATTCATGAGGTGAGAATTAGAACTTGAAATTTTTTATCAATATATCTTGCCTTCGAAATGTTTTCTAATTGTATATAAATTTGCCATTTTTAGCGAGGGTGCACGACAACATTTGGAAACGATGCGAATGTCGACGAGGAACAGAGCAGCCACTTTGGTCCAATCGACATGGCGAGGATGGCACCACAGAAGACGATGGCCTTACATTAGACAGGGAGTGCAATCTCGATACCAAAGCCAAAATAGAAGTAACTTGCCAGGGCATACAGAAATGCCATACCATCCTGCAAGTAAGGATTTCTTCCTGAAGTTGACGATATAATAACTTGAACACATAATTTACAGATTTTCTTTCTTCAGTGCACAATATGATGGGCAAACATCATGCAATGCAAGGAATGCAAGATGGACTTAGCTCTCCAGACATGCATTGTTCGCCTCCAGGACCTTCTTCGCCGTCAGGAGTCCCAATTCCGATTCCGCGCACAACCGTAACAGGTGTGAATCCTCCCGGAAGAGCTATTGGACTGACAGCCAATCCGACGATGCCAACGCTGAATTCAACAAGCGTGGCTACGATATCATTGGTCAGCAACGCTGCTAGTTCAGGTGGAATGCAGAGCAGTGGGAGTAGCAGTAATGCAAGACCTCGGCCTCAACCAATTTCTGGGACTCCACCACCTGAAGCTATGGATCGATGCGATCCTAAACTCGTTCAGCAAACATGCAATCTCTTTGGGCTGGATTTGGTAAGTTTGTTAATTAATTTCAATGTCCAACTAATTAATTAGCAAGCTTCTAGTAACGTTCATTTACTTTGCAGGAACGACCACCTCCATTACCGCCCAGCCGATCTTACACAGTGGCAGGAAATTCAAAGCTCAACTATCCTCAAATTCGCATAATGAAAATGACATTTCCAGGTAAATTCATGTTCTTCTCGATAAAATATCAGATTTTTATGGAACCAAACTTAATAAAATTTCGGCAATTTCAGATGAAGGAGCAAGTTCGCCAGTGAGGCTTCTGAAGGGAGATGCTGTTGTAGTTGTCGGAGCTTCTTCTAGCCGAGGCCATTTGCTCGTGAAGCATAAAAATCGAACTTTAGATGTTCCTCATAGATATTTGGAACTGAAAGCACCTACGTAGTTTAAATGTTCTGACAAATCTTTTTGTTACTTAAGTGCCAAAAATTATATTATGGAATTTGTGATTTGTACAGCGAATATATTTATCAAGCCAAATGTATTATGATTTTGTAGATACGTCATAAACGTTCATAATTTACCTTGCGTTATACAATACAAGTTCATATTTGAAAATCCTCTCAATCAACTGTACTGACGGCAATTACTGTTGAAATAATATTAAACTATTTTTTCCATCATCTGTGCATCAAATACTGAATCAAAGCATCTGACTGAGAAAGCTTCTTACTGCATTCAGCCGCGGAACTCAAATGCATTGATCCATCAACGATTTTAGATTCGCATCCATGACAACGATTCGCTTGCAGATTTTTGGAACATGTTTGTTTACATCCATGAAAATTTTGATTGAATGTTAGTGTCGTGTACATTATTTTGATTTTGAAAAGAATTACATGGGACGACTTGCTCATTGACACAGTGCAAATTGGTTGTTGTTGTTGTCGTTCGTAAGCTCTTTTTCAAGCTAAATGGCCGGTCCAGAAGGTGAAGAAGAAAGCAAAGGTGAAACTGAAGCCACTACTACCGGCGATGAATCTGCTACAGAGACTTCAGGTGCTACTGACACCTCGGCAGCAACTACTACGGCCGCAACGACTGCTGAAGAAAGTGGGACTTCGAAAAGAAAGCGTATGAAATGAGAATTGCTTACGTGATAAATATGGAATGGGATTGATGCCTTTAATATTCCTCGAATTGAAACTCACAGGTAAGAAAAAGAAGGGCAAACGATCAAAGAGCAGAAGCAAGAGCAAAAAGCGTAAAAGGAAGAAAAGGTCTAAGAAGAAGAAAAAGAAGAAGAAGAAAACTAAATCAACTTCTCCTCGTGAGAAAAAGAAAAAACCGGAATATTCTGAAGATGACGTACAAATGTAAGTTGACTTGAGCTGGTAGGTGCCTGGCAAATGAATGTTTTAAAGCCAGCCGTTAATTTTGATTGAACGCTATTCAGGTACCTTGAAAAGAAGGAGCAATACATTGCCAGGAAGAAGCTTAAGCGTTTAGTAAGTAAATAAAATGGCTGAGAGCAGCAAAATTTCAAACGATCCAATTTTCAGTACGAGTCAAACGCAATTTTTTGCGAATTTCAGCTTTATCGCATGAAGGAGCTTGTATGCCTCATAGACCCTGATGACCTCCGATACAACAAATTGACAGAGGAGCCATTGCGGAAGTGAGCCCAGTATTCAATTTTTTCTTTAATATCCTCAACTCGCATTTGAAATGAATATGTTTGTGTACCAGATTTATTGACGAAGCTGAAGTCCAAATTGTCACGATCCACCTGAACAAGCGTGAGAAACCAGAATCAGCTAAAAAAGTTTTATGGGACAAGAGCAAAGGCGATGGTACCACAGCAGATCGCACTTCCATAACGGAAGCTAGGAAAAGCGGGCGAATATCTTCAAGACAAAGTTCGCAACTTGAATCAACCACTGTTCAGGCCTCCAAGGCATCTCTTGACGCCGAAAACGAGAAAGCAGGCGGCGACGCCAAGCCAAAAGTTCCAGAACGGCCATCAAGTCCCTGGTCGATTTTTGACGAGGATGAGAAAGAGGAGAAACTGCTGAGCGAAAGTCCGCCGCCGCTGGATACTTCAGACGAAGAACTTGTAGTATCGAATGAAATCCTTGGCAGTCATTCGCCCGATGTCTTCTTTTTTGTCAAACGCCAAGCAACTGCGCTGACTCGAGAAAACTTTTTCGACGTAGTGGCATTCGGAAATATTCCAGGAGGCTGTTTGAATGCTCTACAATTTCTGCTCAGTTATGTCTACTCGCCAATTATGTACTCGAAAGACGTTCTGCCTGATAGTAAGTGGGATTACTTGTGTGGTAAATGGGACGGGCAAAATTTCAGCAAATTTACGGTCTGAAAAAAATTCTAGGCATCCGAGGCGAATTGTTTGATAGCTTCAACAAAGTAATGGGGACTGTGACAGAAGCGTTTCATCGGGCGTATGATCAAACTGTCTTGCATGTTCCGAAAGAAGTCCTAAATATACCAGTGGATGTGGCTTCTAAAGATAGAGAATTGTGCGCAAGACTAGAAGGTAACAAGATTATATTTCTTTGAAAAAGCACTTGATCGTGGGTGGGTTTTATTCACTTTAATGTTTTACTTCAGATTCCATGATTCATTGGATTCGGCAAATCAAAGATGTGCTTCTCAACCAAATCATGCCTGAGACTGACGATTTCAAGGGACCATTAAGCGAGTTGGCGTTTTGGGAAGCTAGAAGTAAGATTCTGATTCTTTAGTATTAATAGCAGTTAACAATAGAAAGATACAAAATTTACTTGGACTTTCAGGCGCTGATCTTGCAAGTCTAACTGCCCAAATCAGAGGGAAAGCGGTACGAAGAGTGATAGAAATGTAAGCAAATTTGATAAGCTCGATCATGACCATTGATAGAAGGCATTGAGAATTTAAAATAACTTTGGTATCCAGCATGAAAGTCATCAAATCTCCCTACGTTGACCAGTTTTTAAAAGTGGCTGAAGAAATCCTAGAAAGCTCAGCAGAAGCCATCTCCAACTTACATTATCTGAGCCTACTGAAAGAACCTTTTCAGAAACTGCAGCATTCAAGTGTCATGGAGATATCAGAACAGTTGCAAGATATCTTGTGGATGGTCCGGGTCATCTGGTTGAATTCGCCATACTATAATACACGAGACAAGCTGAACGGGCTCTTGCGAAAAATCTCCAATGAAATCATAACTCACTGCATTGCTGAAATCAACATTGACGAAATTTTCCAAGGTGAAATCCAGCGAAATGAAGAAATAGTGAAAGCGTGTTTGAAATGTTGCGACACGTGGAAAACCCTGTACTTTGAAGCGGAAAAAATGCATTCAATGTATTCGCATTTAACCTGGCTCCTGGAATACGATTACATTTTTTCGCACCTCGACGCCTTCATTCAGAGACTGAAAGACCTGCTGGAGATTTGTACCTGCCAAATTCTGTACGGTCGCCGAAGAGACGGTCAGGAAGAAGGCTTGCCACTTTATCCAGGAATCAAAGCAAACGACTTGACACGAGTCATGACCGAAGTTCAAAAAAGCTTCGACGAACTGCTCATTCAGCTGTACCCGTTTGTCGAATCAATTCTCGATGTTCGAACATCCGATTGGTTGGAACACATGGCTGAGTTCCGGGCATCCACAAGAGACTTGGAAATCATGATTCAGAATGCTCTTACCTCAGCGTTTGAATACATCTGCAACGTCGAGCAAGGAATCCAACTTTTGGAAACGTTCTACAACTTTTACAAGCGGAACATAATCACCAGGACTTTCGACAAACTAACTTTGAATCTTTACAAATTGTTTGAAACCGACCTGGGCTTGGTTGCAAAATTCTTCTCTAAAAATATCCTGCCGCTCCCACTAGTCTACCCAATGAAGGCCGGAAGAGCAGCGTGGGCAATGTTTATGAGACACCGATTGCAGCACCAGCGAAACTTGCTGTCTACCGCCTGGTGGCTTCCTGAATGCGGATATGGCGAGGACGTCAAAGCCCAGAGTGAAGCACTGGAATCTACTTTGGATCAGTTTGCTGGATGCATGTACAACGCTTGGGAAGAAAGCGTCATCAACATTGACCATTCTGATAAGCTGAATATTCCGTTGATGAGGCGAAGTACGAACAAGACTGGAATGATCGAAGTCAATTTCCCCGATGATATCCACGAACTTCTGATCGAAGCGGAAATGTTTGGTCGCTTGGGCTACGAAATACCGGAAGAGGTGAAGCCAGTTTTCGCGCAGAAAGAACGTCTTCACCATTTGAGAGAAATGGTCATGTTAGTGGTCAAAGACTACAACCGAATCATTGCTTCTTTGTCGCCAGAAGAGAGGAGTTTGTTCAAGGAAAGAATCAAGCTACTGGACAGGAAAATTTATCCCGGACTTACAAAACTTACGTGGGCTAGCGATGTGTCCGATGCTTATATCAACGACTGCAGACAGACGGCCAACAAAGTCCAAGGGTTCACCAACGACTATAAACTGGCAAATCAGAAGATTGGCAAAATCGCCTCTAAAATCAGTAACCTGCTCATGGTCAAGATGGATGTGAAGCGCTTGTTTGAAGGCATCGAGTTCAGTGAGTTCCAGGCTCGACACAGAGAAAAGGCAATTCTGAAGATAGCTGCCGAGTATCGAGATGTGACTTTGATTCTGAAATCTGTTCACGAAGTGTTCAAAGGCGATGGCGCGGAGGTCAAAATCCAGTGGATCAAGTACTTGAAAACTGTGGACGAAGTTATCGAAGAAGCGCTCTCCATAAACCTGAAGCGATCATTGGAGATTCTACTTCGTGGCGTTGCAGGAGACTATCGAGGGCCTCCTCCGCCAATCTTCAAAGTAAACGTTGTGTTGGATGAGAACAAGCTTGGTTTTGAACCTTCGATTTCGTTGATACGTGACATGTTAGCCGGTATTTACGGCCGCATATGTGATACACTGCAGCCATTGCCTCGGGTAGTCCAGTTTTTGGGCGACCGAAATTCAGCCGTCATTTCCTTCAGCGAAGCTTTACAACGTAATCAAGAAGCAAAACTGATCCAAGCGGACATTGAAGAAGCTGTGACAAACTGCATTGCTCAGATCGAACAGTTCCTCAAAATTTGGGAGCCTTACAAGGACTTGTGGGAAATCGACAAGGACAAGTTTATGAGACATTATGAGGCATTGGAGCCAACTGTCGAAACTTTCGACGCTGACATCAGCCAATACAACGAAATAGCAAGTTCTGTTTTTGGTGTCGAAGGTACTTTAACAATGCTCTTTGTCGTCGTTGACTGCAACACCATGAAGGAAAGTATAGCTGAGCACTGCAAACAGTGGAAGGAGCGGCTTTGCAATTTACTGTTTGACCAAGCGACTTGGCAACTTCAGTCGTTTTACAAATACATGACAGAAAATGTAGAAAAGTTTGACAACGACCCGACGACGGTTCACCAACTTGTCCTGGCTTTCAAACTCTTCCGAGGTGTACAAGCGGAAATTCCAGTTCAAGAGGCCAAGTTCCCGAAAATGAATGCCAGATTTGCTGTATTGAAGAAACACGAGTATGAGTTAGGAGACTACATGACGCTCCAAGTAGCAAACTTCCCCAACGAATGGGCTGAGTACCTGCAAAAATTGAAGGCAATCGATTCAAGGCTCAAGGCTGCAAAAGAGAAGCTTCGACAGGAATTTTTACGAAAATTCCAGGACTTTCTTCGAAGAGTGGAAGAATTCATTGCTAATGTACACACTCGAGGCCCGTATACTCATGAAATTGATAGCACAGAGGCCACGGAAATGATTGACAAATATATGAAGACGAGAAAACAACTGGTTCAAGAAGAGAAGAACTTGACAGGACCGTTGGCGATTTTTGAAGTCGATGTACCGCCCAATCAACCGCTGAGAGAGATCGAAGATTGGCTCAAGAAGCTGCAGTCAGTGTGGGAGCTGGTGTACGAGTGGGATATGAACTGGGACGAGTTCAGAACTGCTCCATTTAAAACAATGCAAACTGGCGAAATGGAAGATGTAGCTACTCATATTCTGAAAAAGCTTTACAAGGTCCAACAAGACTTTGAAAAGTACAACTGGGACGTCATTGATCATACAATTGAACGCATCGAAGTTTTTAAGAGATCAATTCCTGTAATTCATGAACTTAAGAATCCTGCCTTGAGAGAACGCCATTGGAAACAAATCTTCGATACAATCCATGCTACATTTGACCCAGAGGATGAAAAATTCACTTTTGAAGTCGTCGTGTCATACGGCATGGAAAGGTACATAAGTAACTCGAAAAGCTAAAAAATATTTTAATACAGTTAGCTTACAATTTATGTTTCGTTCTCCAGGTACGCCGATGAAATTGCAGATATTGTTAGCCAAGCTCAGAAAGAATTGATCATAGAGAAAGCTCTAGCCACAATTCGGGAATATTGGGAGTCACAAATCTTGGACATCGTCCCATATAAAAACACCAAGCACTTCAAACTTCGATCTGTCCAAGAACTTTTGCAGAATCTTGAAGACCACGTCGTAAGCATTTCAACAATGAAAGGGTCAAGATTTGCGAAACCTTTTGCAGCAGAAATCAAGTACTGGGAGAATACAACGACTGTCATCAGCGAAGTCCTCGACTTGTTCCTCAATGTTCAGAGGCAGTGGTTGTATTTGGAAAACATCTTCCATGGCGATGACATCCGGAAGCAGCTTCCAAAAGAGTCTAGTGAATTTGACAGCATCAGTCGTGAATGGCTAATTATCACTTCGACAATGGCCCAGGACAAACTTGCCATTCCAGCCACCCACCGTCCAGGGCTGTCTGAAGTTCTTGCAGCTTTGCTGGAGAGACTGGAATTAATTCTGAAGCGGCTGGAATTATTTTTAGAAGCCAAGCGACAACAGTTTCCTCGCTTTTACTTCATCTCAAACGAGGACATGTTGGATATCTTGGGGAATTCTCGAAATCCAGAAATGGTTCAGCCACATTTCAAGAAACTCTTTGACAATATCAACAAAGTAAAGCTACGGAAATTGGGCTTCAAGTTTGAATGTCTTGGAATGATTTCAAGCGACGGCGAGTATGTAGAGTTCCTGAAGCCGCTGAAAATTGAAGGCCCTGTTGAAAACTGGCTGACTGATATCGAAAGCAATATGAGGGCTACAATGAAACACCTTTTGAGAAAGACCAGAGATGACCTTCGAAAAAACTTGAACAGACGGGACACTTGGATAAAAAATTGGCCTGGCCAAACTTGTATCACAGCAGCTCAAATCGAATGGACTACTTTGATGACCAGGGCCTTGTATGCAGCTGGTGATTTTGATCTCGGTAAAAATCCAGTCAAGCACGAGAAAAAGCGGCTGAACAAAGTTCTGAACAAATATTCCGTGGCTGTTCGGGGTGACCTGACCAAGGTTGAAAGGGCCAAAGTAACCGCTATGGTCACCATCGAAATTCATGCAAGGGATGTTGCAGACAAGCTGTTCCAGATCGACTGCCGGGATATGAATGCTTTCGAGTGGCTTCAACAACTGAGGTTTTACTGGGAAAAGCCTGCAATGGACTGCTTCATTCGACAGACCAATACGCACTTCCAGTACGGGCATGAGTACTTGGGCAATTCTGGAAGATTGGCAATTACTCCGCTTACTGAAAGGCAAGTGTTTTTAATGGCAAGCTTTAAAATGACAAGAGACTATAAAAATATTATTAACGTTCCAGGTGCTACGTGACACTTACAACTGCTCTATTCCTTCATCGAGGTGGCAGCCCCAAAGGCCCTGCAGGGACCGGCAAAACCGAAACAGTTAAAGATCTAGGGAAGAACTTGGGAATGTACGTGATTGTCATAAATTGTTCCGAAGGTTTAGATTACAAAAGCATGGGCAAAATGTTTGCTGGTGAGTATAATTATTTCAAAATTTGTCCTCGGTACTATTACAACTTGAAACTTGATATTTCGCAAACCCATTTACAGGTGTGGCTCAAATCAGCAACTGTTGGCTATGTTTTGACGAATTCAATCGGATTTCTGTAGAGGTGAGTGTGACTGCCATACACAAATTTAAAAATTGTCTGTAACATTAATTTTGCTCTTTTCAGGTTTTGTCAGTAGTAGCCCAACAAGTAATGTCAATCTTGCAAGCGCTAGCAGCCAATATGAAACGCTTCGTATTTGAAGGACAAGAAATCAAACTGCATCCAGCTTGTGGTATCTTTGTTACGATGAATCCAGGCTACGCAGGTCGGACAGAGCTTCCAGACAACCTGAAGGCCATGTTTAGACCGATTTCCATGATGGTCCCTGATGCTGGTCTCATTGCCGAAATTACGCTTTTCAGCGAAGGCTTCAGCGACGTTCGGAATCTTGCAAGAAAAGTTGACACCCTGTACAATTTGGCCAAGCAGCAGCTGAGCATTCAAGACCACTACGATTTTGGACTTCGAAGCATGGTCGCCTTGCTGCGATATGCTGGAGCTAAACGACGTGTATCTCCGAACATGACGGACGTCGAAGTTTTGATTCTTGCCATGAGAGACATGAACATCCCAAGGCTAACTGCTGACGACACACCACTATTCAACGGGGTCATCCGAGAATTGTTCCCCAATGAAGAACCTCCAGATTTCGACTATGGTCTCCTTCTGAAAGCCATAAAGAAAACGTTGGAACGTGGAAATTATCAACCTACTCCAAAAGCAGTGAGGAAAGTCCTCGAACTGTATGAAACGAAGAACTCGAGGCATTCGGTCATGCTGATCGGAAGGTCTGGTAGTGGCAAGTCTGTCACATGGAAGGTTCTCAGGGACTCTATGACCTATTTGTACGAAAAGAACGTTGAAGACTTTGTACCTGCCAAGGAATTCGTCATTAATCCAAAGGCGCTGAATCAAGCTGAGCTGTACGGAGAGTTTGACTTGAGTACTGGCGAGTGGGCTGACGGAGTGATTTCTTCGATCATGAGACACACTTGTGCAGATGAGAAACCGGACCAAAAGTGGATTTTGTTCGACGGACCTGTGGATTCAATCTGGATTGAGAATATGAACAGTGTCATGGATGACAACAAAATTTTAACTCTGATCAACAGTGAGAGGATTGCAATGCCACCTCAGGTGACTTTACTCTTTGAAGTGGACAACTTGACGCAAGCGTCTCCTGCAACTGTGTCTAGATGTGGCATGGTCTATACCGATTACAAAGATTTGGGCTGGAAGCCCTACATTGATTCCTGGCTCCAGGGCCAATCAAAAAAGAAAATGACTGATGTGTACACAAAGCATGTGGAACAGTATCTGATCAAGACAATTGCCTTCAAAGCAGAAAATTGCACCGAGTTGATTCCGACAACGGAACTTAACAACGTTATTTCGCTGACGCGATTGATGGATACTTTGTGCACCAAAGAAAATGGGGCGTTCTACAAAGACTCCACCTTTGAAGTCATGAGCAGATTGTACTTTATATTCAGTTTAATTTGGTCAGTTTGTGCAACGGTGAACGATGACGGGAGGCATAAATTGGACGGGTTTCTCCGAGAAATGGATCCCATTTTCCCCGCTAAGGGCACCATTTATGATTATTTTGTTGATCATAAAAGTGGAATGTTTGTGGATTGGGCAACGAAGCTCGATACGTCCTGGACTTACGATCCCGAGTAAGTACCCAATAGATGAGAATTTTGAGCAAGAATATTCTGGAGAATTAATTTCATTCTGAATTCCAGTATGCCGTACTTCAAAATTGTGGTCCCTACTGTTGATACCATCAGATATAATTTTGTTGTTTCGACTCTGCTCAAGAACTCGTTTCCTGCACTGCTGGTAGGCCCTGTGGGAACAGGAAAAACTTCAGTGGTTCAGGCAGCCATCAACGATTTGGATAGAGCCAGCTATTTGTTCCTTACAATCAACATGTCAAGCCAAACTACTTCGCCTAATGTGCAAAACTTCATCGAAAGTAGATTAGAGAAACGAGCACGAGGCGTATTTACACCACCGGAAGGAAAGTACCTGTTGACTTTTATGGATGATTTGAACATGCCAGCGAAGGACGCCTATGGGTCGCAACCGCCGCTGGAACTGCTGCGGCAGTGGCTGGACTACCAGTTTTGGTACGATAGGAAAACGCAGACTCCTAAATTTGTGCAGGTATGGAGCATATTTTGCTGTAAATTATGGTTACGAATCGGTGTTCAATTTACTGTTTTTGCAGAATATGCTGCTAGTAGGCGCAATGGGTCCACCTGGTGGCGGAAGAAAGGGTAAAACATAATTTTTACGGGCTTCACCTGAAAAGAAGATTTATGAATGACATGAAAATATTTGTTTAGAAATATCCAACCGTTTGCTGAACGTGTTTTCGGTGATCAACATGACCTTCCCGGAAGCTGCGCAAGTGAAGCGAATTTTCTTGACTCTACTGAACCAGAAAGTCGAAAACTTCGAACCTGAAATAAAGGCTTTGAGTAAGAACAATATAGTTTTGTATCTCTTAAGAAACATAACAAATTTTATTTTTAACGTATTTTTTATTTCCAGCTGAACCAATAACCACTGCCACTATTGAACTGTACGAGTCAGTCTCTGCTAAGTTGCTTCCAACTCCTAGCAAAATCCATTATTTGTTCAACCTTCGAGACATATCCAGGGTGAGTGGGTCAAAACTGCGGAAGCTTTGACAATATTTTCACGCGCTACGGCTAAATTGTAATGAATGGTTCTGCAGGTCTACCAAGGACTTCTACGGAGCAACAAGAAAGCTCAAGACACTAAAATTGGTTTCCTAAAGCTCTGGTTCCATGAATGTTTGCGAGTGTTCCACGATCGGCTTATTAACGATGCGTAAGTTTGATATGACCATTGGGTTTCTAATTGGACTGCATTTATTCAATAACTTCAAATTTTTAGTGACCGTGAATGGTTCACGGGATGTCTCGCTGAAAAATTGGGAGCCAACTTGAACCAAACACTTCAGTCGGTTTGCCCCAACCGAATAATGCCCGTTTTCGGAAACTTTATGAACAAGCAGAAAATTTACGAAGACATCAGGGACCGAAATGCTTTAGCCAAGTTTCTTGTCGATGAAGCTTTACCGCGGTACAATTCCACTGTTGGCAATACACCGATGAATTTGGTGTTGTTCAGGTCAGTGATAGCGGTGCAATAAAACGATACTTAATATTTTTGTTTAGTGGAATTTATTTGAGAATCTTTGGGTTACAGGGAAGCTATTGAACACATTGCAAGAATCAACCGAGTCATTACGCAACCGAAGGGAAATATGATGGTTGTAGGAATTGGTGAGTACAGAGCTGAAGTTTTGTTTATCGAGTTTTAATCAATGCCCTGCGTGTGTTGCTTTTACAGGTGGTCATGGTCGTCAGTCACTGAGCAGATTGGCTTCGTCCGTAGCAGAATATAATATTTTTGAACTAGAAGTCAACAGACGGTATGGCAAGCAAGAATTCAGGGAAGACATCAAAAAGATTTACAGCCGAGCTGGTCGGGACAATCGGACGCTTTCTTTCATTATGAACGATACTCAAGTAAAATTAGATACATTTATCCGGATGAAAGTTTCAAGAATTTGTTACCTACAACAATAGGTTTTTTAGATTGTTGACGAGGCGTTCCTCGAGGACATCAACAACATCCTCAGCACCGGCGAAGTGCCCAACTTGTACAAACCAGACGAATTTGAAGACATAAAAGCATCGTTGACAAAGCCGGCGGTTCGGGCAGGATACCAAGAGACGAACGAGTCCATATTTCAGTTTTTGCTGGACCGAGTACAATCCAACCTCCATGTCATTTTATGCATGAGCCCTGTTGGTGAATCCTTCAGGTAACTTCGTTAAGGAAATCATTAGTATTGTCATTTTACGTTATTTCAAAAATCATTGAATTACAGGCAATGGGTGAGGCAATACCCAGCTTTAGTCAACAATACAACAATTGACTGGTTCGACCGGTGGCCCAAAACAGCTTTATTGGAAGTTGCCAACAATTGGTTGTCGGATGTGCACTTGGACGACCGATCAGTAGTTATGCAGGTGAGCCTCTAATAACTGTTAATCAAAAAATATTTTTGGCGACTGCAAGAGGAAATTTAATGCATACAATACATGGATTACCACAGGACGAAATGAGATCTGCGTGTGCTTCCATGTTTGCCAATATCCATTTCGGTGTTGAAGACTATTGTGACCTAATGAAGAAAGAAAGTAGCAGAATTAATTATGTGACTCCAATAAACTTCCTGGATACTGTCTCGGGATACCGTTTGTACGTGGCTTTAGCGGTTTAAGGCTTACAAATGCTGTTAGAAAACAGGTTAACCCAATTTGTTTTTCAGAATTGTCGATGAGAAGAAAATTGAATTTGGTGACGCTTGCAAAAAACTGAAGAATGGTCTCGCGAAGCTTATCGAAACAAGGAAAAAGGTTGCGTTGCGTTTAAAAAAAATTATCAAGTGTATTCATGAACTAATCTCGGCAGTAATTTTTAGGTGGAGGACATTTCAACCGAAGTAGAAACAACCCAGCATAGAGTTGCTGAATTCCAAGAAGAATGTGATAAAGTCCTGGAAATGATCATCAAGCAGAAGACAGGTAATTGGTTAATTTCTGTTAGGGCAAGAAGTCATTTGTGGCTAATACAAAATTCTTGCCTAATTTTAGAAACCGATGTACAAGCTGTAATAGTGCAGCAAAAGAGAGAAAGGTAAATAGTCATTGAGGTATACAAATGCATTGATTGAACATTGAAAGCTGAACAAATTTTTAATTTTAGGGTAGCAATCGAAACCAAAGAATGTGACGAACTTGCCAAAATTGCGTATGCAGAATTAGCGGAAGCGCTGCCAGCTTTAGATGAAGCTATCAAGGTTTGAAATTTCTAACGTTAACTAGTAAGATTTTGTCATCTAATTAAATAAATGAACCTTGAATTTTCACCGTAGGCTCTGGAAGCTTTGAATAAGAAAGACGTTGCAGAAGTCAAGTCTTATGTTCAACCTCCAAAACTTGTGGCGAAAGTAATGGAGGCTGTAATGATTCTTAAAGGCCTGCCGCCCACTTGGAAACAAGCGAAACAAACGTTAGGAGACGCTGACTTTTTAAAATCGGTAAGGCCATGTGCCAATAATTTTCTAGTTATTTCGAATCGCCAAAAAATGTTTCTATGTCTGCAGTTGATAAACTTCCCCAAAGAAAAAATTACCGGCAAAACTTTGAGCAAACTTCAGAAATACATCGACTACAAAGACTTTATACCTGAGCTTGTTCAAAATGTATCCGTCGCTGCTACAGCCATTTGTATCTGGGTCCGCGCGATCCATTTATACGGGACAATTTACAATTCTAAAATTGCACCGAAAAAAGCAAGACTGGAAGAGGCTGAAGCCATTTTGCGAGAGAAGCAGGCAATTTTGGCTGCCGCAGAAAAGAAAATTCGTGAACTGGAAGCCATTTTGGCGGAGCTGAGAAAGAACTACGAAGAAAAAATGGCCCTCAAGGAAGAACTTGAACGAAAGGCTGACATGCTGCGGAGAAAGCTGGAGAGGGCCAAGATGCTTGTTGCGGGGCTAGCTGGTGAGAAAAAGCGATGGGAAGAAGGAATCAAACTCTACGAAAAGAAGTTGCAAACTGTGATTGGTAAAGCATTTTGAAGTATAAATTGGAGAGGCCAATGCAGAGTGAACCAAGAATATTTTTAATATATCTGCAGGGGATTGCCTTCTGTCTGCGGCTTGCATGGGATACATTGGACCTTTCTTGTCAAATTACCGGGAGCAAATGATTCGACAGTGGTTGAGTTGGGCAAAAGAGATGGGCATTCCGGTGTCTTCGAATTATAATTTTTGCGAATTTCTCGGTAAGCGATATTTTATCTCCGTTGTATGCTTAACGAAGTATAAAAATAACGTTTTGTTCGTTCGTAGCTGACCCGACCAGCGTCAGAGAATGGAACATTTGGGGCTTGCCTCGAGATTCGTTTAGTACCGAAAATGGCGTTATTGTGACCAGAGGCAAGCGGACGGCTCTCATGATCGATCCGCAGGCACAAGCCCTCAAGTGGATCAAGAACATGGAATCTGTTAATGTATGCCATTTTTGTAAATCTTCAACCTGAGTTAAGCAGCCGTTGACAGTGAAATGTTTTTCAGAAATTGAAAGTCATAGATTTGATGCAAACTGACTACCTACAAGTACTAGAAGACTGCATTACTTCCGGAATCCCAGTTATTTTGAAGGACGTTGGCGAGGTATTGGATCCCAGCTTGGCGCCTGTGTTATGTCGATCTGTAGTTCGACGAGGTATAACGAATTATTTTTTTTCCTTTTGAAGCATAAATGGGGAAATATAATATTCTTTTATGTTATTCAGGCGACGATCTTATCATCAAGATTGGAGACAAAGAGTTGGTGTATAACCCTTCATTCAGGTAAAAAAATCTTTTAATATTCTCGTTTTTGTTGGAGAATGATTTTTTTAACGGACTCGTAATGTACATTATGTGTACAGGTTTTACATCACAACAAAAATGGCAAATCCGCACTACGCCCCAGAAATAAGTAGCCGAGCTTGCATTGTCAACTTTGAAGTCAAAGAACAAGGTTTGGAAGAACAACTTTTGGGTATCGTCGTTCGAAAAGAGAAACCTGAGTTGGAAGAAATGAAGAGTTCACTTGTCGTCAGCATAGGTATTTTTTTAGAACTAAAAATTTAGGAAAGCAACTTTGATTTAACTAGAACATTCGTGTTTCAGCCGGTGGCAAAAGAAAGCTGCAAGAATTGGAAGAAACTATTTTGCGGTAAGAGAATTACAATTTACTGCCTCTTTTGAAGCTAAAAATGGCAACGCTGAGCATGTGACTGTTTGTTGCAGGCTACTAAACGAATCTCAAGGCTCAATTTTAGACGACGAAGAATTGGCCATAGCGTTACAAGTGTCGAAGCAAACTTCTGAAACTGTAACCAAGTCATTGCAAATAGCTCAAGAAACTGAAACGGAAATAGATGACGCTCGTGAGGTAAGTCTCTTTGAAAAAATTGTACTAAACATTTTTTTGGGTTTCAAAGCTGACAGTTTACCAATTTTTCAGCACTACCGTCCGTCTGCTCGGCGATCCTCAATTTTGTTCTTCGTCCTCTACGACCTCAGTCGCATCGATCCAATGTACCAGTTTTCGCTGGAAGCTTACATTAACCTTTTCATGTTGTCACTCGACAAAAGCCCTGCAGCAGCAAAGATTTCGGAGCGTATATCAAATCTGAATGATTATCATACATATGCGGTGTACAGGTGAGAAGAAATCAAATAATTGACTTTGAAATATTCCTCTCCTTAACTCAACCTTATGGCCGACAGGTACACTTGCCGAGGTCTTTTTGAGAGGCACAAACTTTTGTTCTCGTTTCATATCTGCGTCAAAATTCTGCTGAATGAAGGTAAAATAGATCCCGAAGAGTATCAGTACTTCCTGAGAGGCGGAATAGTGTTGAACAGAAGCGAGCAAATGGACAATCCGTGTGCAGGTAAGTCGAGAAAAAAAATCGAGAAAAGATCTCACGAGGTTTAAAAAATTCTTTCAAATTTCAGCATGGCTTTCTGAAATCGCTTGGGACAATATAACGGAGCTGGACAAGCTGGAAAGTTTCCGAGGTTTGACTGTAGTATTTGAACAGCTACCAAAAGAGTGGCATGAATGGTACAAGCTTCAAGAACCGGAAACGTCAAATTTACCAGGTGAGTTCCAATTAGAAATCGAATTCAGTAGATTAAGGCAAAATTATAACGACAAATAATGCGTAGGCGACCTGAGACACCGACTGGATGACTTCCAAAAAATGATGATCATCAGAGCTCTGAGGCCAGACAGGGTATCCGTGGTGGTGGCAGCTTACATTTCCAATAATCTTGGAGCCAAGTACACAGAACCTCCAGTTTTGGACATGGAGTCTGTTTTGGAAGACTCGACGTGTTTGACGCCATTACTGTTTGTACTTTCTCCTGGTGCGGATCCTGCATCGGCGTTGTTTGCATTAGCAGACGCACATCAAATGATGCGAAGGTTCCAATCGTTATCGCTTGGACAGGGCCAAACGCCAATGGCTACCAAGTAAGTGCTATTGTCACAGAAGCTATAAGTTTTTACTATAATTATGAACATTATTTATTTTTGCTGCTCAAGGATGATTGAAGAAGGCGCTTTGAAAGGAAACTGGGTCTTTTTGGCCAATTGCCACTTATCCATAAGCTGGATGCCACAGTTTGGGAAGCTGGTGGAAACCATTTTGGAAGCAGGGCCGCATAAAGATTTCAGGTAAAGTTTATGTTTATATACAGTTTGGATTCATCATTTGAAACAAACATAATTTTAATTTTTTGCAGACTTTGGCTGAGCTCAAGCCCTCATCCTAAATTCCCCTTGTCCATACTTCAGGCTGGATTGAAAATGACTACGGAGCCGCCGACGGTATGTACTTTTATCACAGCTATTTTTTTAATGTTTCAGTTTTTAATTGTAACTAAACTTTTTTTAGGGCATCAAAGCGAACATGAAGCGTCTGTACCTCAACGTTCAGGAAGATCGATTCCACAGTGTCCTCAAGCCTGAAAAATACAGGAAACTGGTGTATTGCTTAAGCTTTTTCCACGCTATATTGCTGGAGAGGAAGAAGTTCCAGCAGCTGGGTTGGAACATTATTTATGGGTTTAACGATTCGGATTTTGAGGTAATTTACAAAGAGCCATCAAAATCTTCTAAAGTATTTGCAATCCAGTATTTTAATTCTTATAGGTTTCGGACTTACTCCTGGGAATTTATCTTGGTGAATACGACGAAACTCCCTGGGAAGCCCTGAAGTACTTGATTGCTGGTGTCATGTATGGAGGGCATGTGACTGATGATTGGGACAGAAGACTCCTGATGACCTACATCAATCATTATTTCCGAGACGAGGCTATAAACCAACCGTTGTACAAGTACGGTTTCTTGTGTGAAATAGGAACCATGTTAAATTCCAGAGAGACTGATTTTTTATTTATATTCCCAGACTGACTGCCTTGCCATCGTACTTTGTTCCTCGAGATGGAGACCTGAGGTCCTACAAAGAGGCAGTTAGCAGATTGCCAACCAGTGACCATCCTGAAGTCTTTGGACAGCATACCAACGCCGACATCGCTTCACAAATTAATGACGCCAATTTGCTGTTCAGTACACTTTTATCGATGCAGCAGACGAGAGCGACCAAGACGACTGATGCACCTGAAGAAAAAGTAAAACTTCGACATGAAACCCATCTTAATGAACTGTTAAGCAAGTTTTTCTTTGTAGGTGTCCCGATTAGCAGCAGATATACTTATCCATCTGCCTGGTGTTATTGATGAAGCTGAGACCAAGCGAGTCCTTGGAGAGGCTGTGGAACAGCCATTAAATATTGTACTGCTTCAAGAGGTTCGGAAATTTTTATCGAACAGGCTATAGATTCGAACCTTTGATTTTTGCTAATAGCTTTGCGCCTCCAGATTTCTAGATACAATGTCCTTTTGGAAAATATAAGGAAATCGCTAATTGAACTGGATAAGGGCATTCAAGGGCTAGTGGTAATGTCGGCAGAACTGGAAGAGATCTTCAGCTGTATTCTTGATGGGCGAGTACCTCCGAGATGGCTCAAAGGTAACGTCGCATTTTGACTTTATTCAATTCAGCTTTTCACCAGTTTAGGCTCACCATTTGTTTTCTACTTTGACTAGCTTACCCTTCGCTCAAGCCGCTAGGATCCTGGAGCCGAGACTTAACGCATCGAGTCGAACAGTTTGCCACATGGGCGACGACCATGAAACCACCAGTCAAGTTCTGGTTGTCTGGCTTTACGTTTCCTACTGGTTTTCTGACGGCTGTCCTTCAGGTATCTCTGCTCTTTGATGTAACTCAAGTTGGTACTGTAAAGTTCTATTTTTACAAAAATCGATCGTTTTCACAGACATTCGCGAGGAAATACAGCATATCCGTCGATTCAATCAACTGGGACTTTTTCGTTTCTACCGTTGAAGCAGCGAACATTTTACTACCGCCGAAGGACGGAGCTTATATTCAGGGTCTCTTTTTAGAAGGTGCCAGTTGGGACAAGCAAAAGAGCTGTCTGATCGAAAGCCAACCTATGCAGCTCGTTACGCCGATGCCTGTGATCCACTTCAAACCTGTGGCGAATAAGCACACCGGGTTAAAAAGTACGTCCTTTGTTTTCATAAAAGTAAAGTGTCAATGGTTGGAGTTTGTGGGCAATAGCATATGAGGTCGACCATTTTGAACGTTTTAATCATGGGATAAATCACAGCTTCTTTTCAAACTTTGAAGAGCCCGACTTAGAATTGTGCAAAATAGTCCACGACAGGTTGAGGCATTTTGTGATCAATGAAGGGCCATTAAGTTTTCTTTGGTCAAATCATGAGTTTCAAGTGAGCTGCAGGACTACGTGTTGATTCCTCTTTTGAAAATAATTTGAAAATAGGGCAGGAACTTCGTTTAAAAGAAGGTTAAAATTTTAAGCCCGTAAGTCTTCGGTGTCGGATCACTGGTGGTTTTCGGGCTTAAGAATGCCATGTTATCTTACGGCGAACAAAAAACATTTTTTAAAAGTTAAAGAGTTTTACGCCGGTAACCTTTAGGATACTGTTCACGGACCTATGGGTGACTTCTTTCTTCTTGAAAAGTTTCAGGATCAAACATAACCTGTAGGCCCAGTTACAGCTCTTCAAGTTTTTAAGTTCAAAAATTTAACATGGCGAAGATAGGGAAGTGTACCTTCAAAGTCCTCCTGTGGCCAGACGAAGAGAGATTTTGAGGAACAGACTTCTCGCATAAAGTGCCCTTAGGACCCTTAATGTTTTGGCCAAGTATGAAGAAAATCCGAGATCTAAAGTTTTTTGACGTCAAAAAATTGGCAAAAATTGAAGGTGTACCCCTTGCCATTTTTGCGATTTTTTGACGCCAAAAAACTTTTTGTCTCAGATTTTCTCTATACTTGGCTTGAACTTTGTTGGTCCCAAGGGCAATTCATACCAGAAGTCCGTTCTTGAAAATGCATCTTCGTTTGGCCACAGCAGCGTTTCAAAATTTTGATTTCCTATGTTCCCCATGTTAAATTTTTGAAATTTTAACGTTTTTTGGCTATAACTCGGCCTACGGTTTTCTCATAAACTTGAAACTTCTCAAGGACGTAGAAGGGATCAAAAGACACCTGCAAATTATTTCAAGGGTCACCTGCAGCCAGCCGTTTTTGAGAAAAATTGAGATTAAGACGGGGGTTGATTTTGATATTTAAGACAAAACGGCACCAAAGTCTAGCATAATTAAAAAGTGAGCCGATATCCGATATTTTCGGGTACAATTATCTAAAGTTGCATTTTTAGGCTAAAAATCGATACAGTATTGCTTTAATTAACATTTGTAGCCATTCAATGCCCACTTCACCTTGTTTGACACCGCTAATGTCCGTCCTCAGTCGATGCCATTAGCGAACCCCAATTCCGAACATGACTAAAAACCTCAAGTGTTTCAACTGTACTTGTTGTTTTTTCAGATATTTACGAATGTCCATGTTACTACTACCCGGACCGTGCCGGCGCTCAAGGAAGACAGTCGTTCGTCGTGGCAGTGGACCTCCGAACTGGAGCGCAGAGGCCCGAACATTGGATTCAACGCGGAGTGGCCTTGCTAATGAGTTTGAACTCCTAGTTTCTGTCCATTTGAACATGGTTTTCATTTATTTGTATACAAACAGGATATATTTCAACTGAATATTCACTTATAAGCTCTTTCACAAGATAGAAGAAGTATCCATTGTTTATTGTGTCAAGTCGTGTATCAAATGTTCTTATTTACAAAACGATATTAAAGTACTATTTATTTGTATTTAATGTCAAAAGCATGGTAAGAAATCAGTATGGATCCCAGGTCCAGTACAAGCGGAAGACAAATGCAGAAGGCGAACATGTACCAAAAGAGCGTGCAGTCCCACATGTCCGTCGCGAAGTACGCCAATGTCACCGATCCAATGGCATGAGCCATTATAGCTGAAATGTATAATTTTGGTTTGAATTCAGTGTCAACAGAAACAAAGAAGCCTGCCTAATGGTGTGATTCAAAACTTACAAAATACAGTCGAGAAGCTATTGAACATGGAAAGACCAGTTCCGAAGGTAAACAGTTCTGCCGCGATGAAGGCGATGTTTAACGAGAGTCCAACGATCATTTCAACGTCCTTGCTTCGGTGTTCTTCCGGTGTGAAGTCGTATGGGAGGCATGCTTTGATGTTTTCTTCCTAGAAGAAGAATAATAAAAAAGTGTCAGAAGACTTACTAGTTAGATAGGTTTCAACTATTGCTGGCCACCCCCAACTTACTCTCGAAGTCAGCAGCGTAATCGACAGCGTCAAATGCGCCAGCAGCACTAAATATCTAGTCGCGATAAGCTCTGGAGATTTGCCACAAGTCATTTTGTTGGTAAACAGTTGGGTTAATGTGGTTCTTTGATGTGTCAACTTTTATGAATGGCTTGCTCATGGAAAAGTAAGTGCAGGATGTTCTGTTGTTCCAGTTGCTTAGCAACGATCTTCGACTGTGCGTCAACATGCGACGAGTTATGGACATTTGTTGCTTTGCTTCAACTATAGATGTTGTAGTTCGTAATGTGTTGTTCAGTTTCAGTTTACAACACGATCAACTACATTTTACAGCTAATTGTGAATTCAAAAGTTCTTGGAATCAACATTGTGTTCAATAAAAGTTGAACGGGGCAAAATGATACAGCTGTCATTAAAAGAGATTTGCGATGCAGCTGCAACCACTGCTATGCCGCAGCCTTGTCGTCGCCGGAGGGAGAACTTCAAAAGCCGCATGTCAGCTGGTCTGTTTACATTGCTCTCGTCGGAACAAATTGTTGATGTGGAATTGCATTTGCCGTTGGAGCATTGTTAAACGAGGACGATTACAGGTGTTTGAATCTTGATTGTTCAGGTAAAACCTTTTGTGATGTTGAAAGTACAAATGAGTATATTTAATATTAACTGGGGTTGAAAACTAATATTTTTGTTTTGATTTTGCAGAAATTTGATCGCTACCTGCTAAAATGTTGACAAAACGGGCGATTCAGTCGAGTAAAAGTTTGCTTATTGAAAAAGCCGGGCTGCTCTCAAGTTTTAAACGATGGAAGGGAACTGGAATTCTAATGTTGAACATGGGAGGTCCAAGAACTGTCGACGAAGTTGGGCCCTTTTTGTTGAGACTCTTTCAAGATAGAGATATCATGCAGTTGCCTTTTCAAGATCACCTTGGAAAATGGATAGCTACCAGGCGGACACCGGCAATTCAGGAGAAATACAAGGAAATTGGTGGTGGATCACCGATCTTGAAATGGACCGAAACTCAGGGTGCTCAGATGTGCAAGGTTTTGGATGAAATTTCGCCGGAAACGGCGCCTCATAAACATTACGTTGGATTCCGGTATGCTTATCCGTTGACGGAAGATACGTTAGACCAGATGGAGAAGTAAGAGAATCTAGGAGATAGATAGTGTGAGATAGTTTTCATGTGAATGAATTTTAATCGATTTTTTACTTGTAGGGATGGAATCACAAGAGCAGTAGCATTTTCCCAGTATCCACAATATAGTTGTGCAACATCCGGATCAAGCTATTCTGCGATGAGAAAGTATTACAGTGACAAGTGAGTTGGGAATTAAATCAAGTTTTGTGAAGGTTATGAACGATTGATAATATGTAATGATTATTTCAGGAAATCGAGTATCAAGTGGAGTGTTCTAGACCGTTGGTGTACCAATAAACACCTGGTGCAAACTATTGCGGATAGAATCAAGGATGAATTGAAGGAGTTTCCAGAAGAAGTGAGGTCCAAAGTTGTGATTTTGTTTTCTGCGCATTCTTTACCAATGAAGGTAAACGAGAATCTTATGCTCTGAACGATGCTAGTTATACTGTAGTTTCTATATTCTCAATCCATGTAATTTATAGGCTGTGAATAGAGGAGATCCGTATCCCGCTGAAGTTGGAGCTACCGTTCAACTTGTGATGGATGAACTGGGGCAGTGCAATCCTTATCGATTAGTGTGGCAATCAAAAGTCGGACCTGTTCCATGGCTGGAGCCTAAAACCGAGGAAGCTGTAAAATGTAAGGCAGTTGCAAGTTTTTTTGCTAAAGTTGAAGCTGGTGATTTATAAAAATTGACAATTTTACAGCTCTGGCCAAGAAACAGATGAAGAACATCATCCTTGTACCTGTCGCTTTTACCAATGAGCACATTGAAACTTTACACGAGATGGATATTGAATATGGTCATGATCTTGCGAAGGAGGTATACACTGATTTTCGTGATTGTTTAAAAATTTCTGATTTTGCATATGCAGGCTTATCAACATTGTTTGTTGATTTCAGGTGGGTGTCACGATTCGGAGGGCCAAGTCACCGAATGATCACCCTATCTTCATCAAAGGGATTGCGAATTTAGTTAAGGATCACTTGAACAGCAATATAATGGTGAAGCCGCAAATACTGATGACTTGTCCACACTGCGAAAGAGACTCTTGTCGTAGTACTAAAATGTGGCTGCGGTCATTGAACAAGTAACTTTTCAGCTGCTATTGCATGTGACGATTAAGGATTAGGTTTAGTTTTTTATAATTGATGCCTAATTCCGAATTTGCACTAGAATAATAAATGACAATGAAGGCTGCAGGAGTTCAAGAGTCACCTGCATTCTCTTAAAAGTGAAGTTACACTTCAAAAATTACTTGGTCGGCAGAGGCAAAGCATTGTATCCTGGGTCTTGGACTTTTCGACAGTATCAGGTCAGACCGTTGTCCCGAGTAAGGTTTCTTCGGTTTAGTTCCACCATGCCCATATAATCTGTACATCATGTAGTCAAAAAAAGTTCATAATGTTCAGTCACGGTGGTACAAAGTGGAGTTTTCGTACGTTCTTGTTATAGGTTATGCACATGCATTCTCGTAAGAATTTTCGGAATATCGAGAACTTGGACCATAAATATTTGTGAGCTTGAAATTTTTATTGCTCATTCTGCACCACTTCACGTGATTCAATATATGATTTATACTCAACATTAACGACTATAGAAGAAGCACTCTTTCAAAAACACAGACTCGAGTGTAAACAACCGGTATTAGCGATCAAAAATGGGAGACCAGAAACGCATCATTACACCTACAGCTTTATGCTACTACATCATTTGGACCGATTCAGCACCTGCAAACACAAGAAATTCCATGCATAAGTCATGATTTCATAGCATTCAATTGGTTGGATTTCATGTCAAATAGTAAACAAACCTTTTCCGTAATGCTAATCAGGGCTTTTTGGTATTGAGAGTCTCGAAGAGTGTTGGCGTACCGCACAGCTTCTAAGCAATACTTTTGCGCGAGTAATTTTGTCTGCTCCAAACCATCGGAATTATGGACACAATCTAAAGCTTTTTCTACGTCGCCAGCTTTCGAAAAACGGCGTTCTATTAGTTCGTTCAATTCAGGATGCTGGAAGGTAATCATACAAGAGTTATATTCCAAGTTGAACTGAAGAAGTGCTTAATCTTAAATACACTTGTCAACTTACCACTTCAGCGGCGAACAGGACGGGTGCTGTGGCCAATCCTAATTGCAGGTCTGCCGCAGCGGGTTTGCCCATGGTTGCAGTGGACGACACGAAGTCGAGCAAGTCATCAATAAGCTGGAACGCGATGCCTATGTGTTTGCCATATTGAAAAGCCATTTCTGATATACTGGCATCGGAGCCACCTAGTACTGCGACTCCTTTACAACTGTAGGCAAGTAACGACGCAGTTTTGTTGAATGTCTTTCCGATGTAGTGAGCAAAGCGCTCCGAATTCCCTTCGTTGGCCCCCATCTGCATAAATTCTCCCTGCACCAAATCCTCAAGTACTTGTGCCAATATTTGTGTGACCTCATCATTGTTCAATCGAGCCACCATCGCACCAGCTTTGGCTAGAATGTAGTCCCCTCCAATGATTGCCTTTCGTTGACCATATAATGCATTGACACTAGGTTTGCCCCGCCTTGTATCTGAGGTATCAATAACATCATCGTGTACTAAAGTGGCAGTGTGAATCATCTCGGAGACAAGTGCGAGCTGTTTCTGAGAAGGCAGGATGAAACTGCAATAAAATAAAGACCATTAAATCAAACTATTTCTTTTTAATAAATGACCATCTAATTTCGGGTCTCTTACCTTTTACTGCCATTCAAATGAGCGTTGATGGCTCGAGCCATCAGTATTGCTATCACAGGTCGTATTGCTTTGCCTTGGCCATCGAAATAATATACAGCTACATCGCACAATTCAGCATGCCTTCCACCAAGCTCCTGAAATAGCATCAAAATGGACATTTATATTTTTATTTCAACAATAAAAGCGCATTAATTGTAAAGTCCCATACCTTCCTAATATCTTTGACAATGTCCTTCAGATCCGGTTCGGCTAATTTTAATGGATCTATTGATACTTTCGGTATATGAGTTAAAGAAGGCGAGGGATCGGCTTGCAAAGGAGATAAATGCGCTGCTGATAAAGTGCTACTGGCTGCGCTCCCCGGTACTCCACCCCAAGAAGCTGCTCGTCTCACCTGCAAGAGTCAAAAATAATCACTATTAGACATCCATCGTTCGATCCGATAGCCTACAAAACTTTACATGAGGACATTGCATTATATACACCACAACACACAGACTAGCTGCGACAACGATGACAACAAGACTACAATATCAATCGGCTATTGAATTCTTAATGACTGAATGCGTTGACCGCACCTCCATCTCTCCAAATGACTTCGACGACTGAAGTATTGCTTGGGATTTTTCAAGCATCATTGAAAGATCATGTTCAAGTCGTAGTTGCAAACCGAGACAGAACAATTGTTTCCATCTGTCCTTGACATTTCGACCTCTTCGTTTCTATCCATCTTTGTTAATTTCATAGCTTCTATTACTTCAGCTCATCAATGCCGCTAAACAATAGCTATACATTTCCATTTCACTCACAACGCCAGTTTCTAAATTCACCATTCGACTTCTCTTACTCAAACAATAATGGCTAATGGATGCAGTGTGAAAAATTTCGAAGTTATCATTCTCTTGTCTTATCTGTATCCTCATGTCACTTGATCATGACAAAATTTTGAAAATGTAAGACAGTTCTCAAGAATATTATTGAAAAACTCAGGGATTGAAAATCAAACATGCACGCTATTTTTCACAACTATAACTGCAAACTGACTGACCATTACAATAACAAAGCCTTTTAATTTTGACTTGAATGCCACATTTCCTGACTGCTTCCCGCAAGCAACGCATATGAAAATGCACGTTTTGTTAACTGTAAATTACTTTATGACATGACAATTGTCTACAACATCGTGCCGATTTCGTTTCGGAATTTGCTGACTGAATGGCAAAGTTTGCAAAAATCAAGTACAGCGATTTCGGCAGCATCCTTCCGAACAAGCAACATCTTGTTCTTTTTGAGACCACAGCAATCTCGTTAAACTGGCGAAAAGGTTTTTATGAAAGAAGGTTGCATGAATCAACGATCTGTGCAGGAGCCACGGTTATCTCATCTGTTTCAACTCCTACCTGAAGACGAAGGGCAACGTCCTGCATCCATGTTAAGATGTGATGCGCATATTTACTGACTGAAGACCGTTCAGAAATTTTGGCATTGCCATTTTACAAGCGGAGATGAGTTGCCGCCACAACACAATGCAGATTCGAGGGTAGAAGAGCTCGACCTGTTCTTAATTACAGGTAACGTAGGTTGGCCCTCAAGAAAATATTCCGAACAGCAATCACTTGCCTCACTCCTGCTGATCCATACAGCTGTCATGTGCGACCAACAAAATTTTTATCAGCCCCTTCAAGCGTCCAAATTTAACTGCCAGGAGTGAAAGCGCCCTAGGCCTGGATTCGTACAACTAATTATAACCTTGCTAGCCCTCAGAATTGTCAGAATCGAAGTTAAATCCATCAAAGTATTCGATTTAAAGTGTGCTATTAGATACGGAAGAAGAAAGTATTAACAACTAGCCAACTTTTGGTTGAAAAGGCTAGGCTGGTATAGGATATTGACCACATTGATCGGACTTGTGGACGTCAAGGACCTAAATTCCTGCCCTACGATTAATTCCAAGCTAAATAAATAACAAACTTGCTGTACCACAGTTCAAAGATTACGAAAAAGACTAATTTTTTCACTCTCTAAGCTCTCATTCAGAACCACTTTGATTGTGTCATGGTTGAAGAACGAAGTGGAGCCCTGCGCTGCTGCGCAACTGGCTATCATACCGTGATCAAGTTTATCCCAAGTTCCCAACACGATTTTCTTGGTAAAAGTAAGCCACATGTTCGAATAAACTACTTACACATCTTAATCGGGAGACGGGGCCTACAATAATGTTAAAATATGATATTGAATAAATAGTTAGGAAGAAATCTAACGGGTAAAGTGAAACTATTCGAATGCTACTTGCTTACCGGTTGAACAGAGCTTAAACCCAATGGCAAAGCTCTAATTTTGGTACTCCACAGTCTTTCAAGTCTCGCAAAAGTTCTAGTAGTTGTAGACGCCATCTTGCTTAAATGTCCAAAGGAACACACACTAATGCACACACAGGCAGTTCTGGAACACGAACCTGTTTTATAAAAAAGAAATTCACAATTGTATTATTGTTCAAAATCACAAAACTTGCAGTAAGTCTCATTATGGTTCTTCTTGACGGAAGAGAAGAAACGTTGAGAGAGGTGTTCCGGCTCAAGCGTCAGGTGAGACTGACTGGCTCGCACAGTTAATCAACAACTTACCTGAGTGAGTTGAAACGATGTGATGTAGCAGCAGCAGAAGAGGAGCCAGCCAAGTGTGCTTTCATTGTAGCCTTAAGCGGCTTCGCTGCAACGGGAACCGAGTAACATCACTCACGCATCAACAATAATACGTAACCGGGCAGGTTGCATCTTGAGGAAGTCAATTAGTGCACCTGGAAAAATGCAAGTCGATCAGTACATGTACATGCAAAATAACCGTTTGGATTTTGCATCTGATTGTGACATATGACATGTTTTGGGGAGTCAATCTTCGACTTCGTCATAAAAACAAAACGCTATCTTAACTGTACTTTTACTCCTTCTAGTTGACATTTCTCAAACTTTTCGGGGATTAACTGACATTTTCATGCCTAAACGCACTTTTGAACCAATAAAATCTATCATTCGATTTTCATTATCCTCAGATTGTTGCTTGTGTGAACCCTGGTAGAAGGTCCTTTGGAGATAATAATAATCTTCTAACCAGCTTTCATGCTGCCAGAATTGAGAAGGAAATACTTCAAATTTACAGGATAGAACCCAAAACTTCGTGGTACATAATAAAACTCAGGTCAGGTTGGTCAGTGAAACTGAATGACTCTTAAATCTCCGTTAATGAGAAGACTAAAAGCATGGTTCTCCGGCACTTTTGAACAGTTCAATCAATTGTGAAAGCAGGTTTACGGATTCTAAGATCATTCCGTTTTTATGGAAGATTGAAAGTTTGAACTTACCAGTGATATTGGCGAGATACCGAATTCTGAAAAGCCCTAAAATTTCAAGATGCTTGTTTTACCACTTATGTTTGAGCCGTCAGACAACTTATCGGTGAATTTTCAATTTTAGGACTGTATAGTACTAAAGCTTCATGAATGTTTGGCAAATTTTTCTGATAAATGACTAAAATATGGAATTTTTCGAAGAAAACTTAAACACATAGGTGTTTTCAAACCGAGGTTGTCAATTGCACCAGTGCACCCATGTGATCTTCTGATCTATTTTGGTAGCAAGGATGCGCACATGAGAAGGTGAAATTTCAAATTTCGCGGGCGAATCAAGGATATCTTGGTGTGTACATCAGAATGCAACCAGCTTGAAGTTGATTCAAGCAAAGATTTGTCAACAAGATTAATGAACCGTTTTATTGACAACTACGCGCCATTTCGCTGAAACATGATGTATTAGGCCTATAAGTTACAAGGGCAGTATTAACTTTCTGTTTTCGGTGTGGTATCAGCCGGTCCCATAGTTGGGATTTCCAAATCGGTCTTCTTATGTTTAGTTGCTTTTAGACTTGGTATTTCCGAAGTCTTCATGCTTTCCACTAACTTGGCCATTTGCTGTTTCTGTCTCTCCATCTTCTTTGCCTCTTTGATGGCTTTCCTTTGGGCCTTTTCCTTCTCTTCAAGCAGTGCTTGGAACTTTTCGTCTCGGGAATCTATTGTGTAACCGAAATGACGTCTGACTTCTTCCATCAGGGCTTCACGCTTGGCCTGCGGAAAGTTAATCAACAATAATTATAGAGCCAGAAACCTCTGCATACATGAATTAGAGCTGGACCCATACCTTAGCCGTTGCGATCTCTCTTTCCTTCGCTGCGACCTTGTCCCGTAACTGTTGCTTATATTTCTCAAGTGCCGCCATATTTTTGTCCAGTTCTTGAGTCCTGAAAGAAGCATTATTATTCATGTTAATGCGAAATGGAACTAAAGGTGAACCAGAAATAACAGGAGCCGGAGTTGTTCTTTACTAACCTGCGATCAAACTCTTCTTTTTCTTGTCTTCGTATTTCTTTTCTTTTTTCTGCCATTTCTTGCAACGTGAATGGATATGCCACACTCTCGTACTCTAATCGATCTTGGAGATCTTCATGAGTGGGCCACATGATACCGGGGTTGATTCCACTAGCTTCGCCGTATGCTCCGTAGACTTTTCTTTTATACCGGACGGTGTGATGAGCCCAATGGACAGGTTCCGGGTGAGGGACTTGGCCATTCACCAAACGCTGGTGGTGAACACGAAGTCTGGACTTGTTCCTTAAAGCTAAAATTTCTTCTTCTGTTCGACTTCCTTCTTCGTCACCGAAAAAATCCTCTTCGTCTTTAACAGAATCCACCGCTGTTTCCGATTCCGCGTTAGTTGCGTAGCTTTTGACAACTTGAAAGGAACCAGGTGATGAACACCGAAGACAGCTTAACGCGGCTCCATTTTGACTAGAGCGTTTGACAACGGAAGCAAGTAGGTCCGGGTCAAGTTTATTGATGAATCTCAGATTTCGAAGAACACGGTTCATGATGATTGCAACAAATTTCGAAAACGGAAACTGAAAGAAATACTTTGTACTTTGTCAAACTGAACTGTATTTCTAACTTGGGATCTCAGAGTTTCAAAAACTTGCAACACTTTGAAATTGCTCTTTCACTTTAACTTAAATACCTGCTTTCAGATTTTGTAAACATTCCGTTAATCGCCAGCATTTCGCTGTACACATTCCGGCTGCTGGCTGCAGTCAAAAACACAACATTGACTGAGCTCAATTCCGATTCACGTGGAATTGAGTGCGAGTCATAGAAATTCAAGTTGTTTGATTTGGCCGCGCTCTGAAATGAATGCACTTTCTCACCGGCGCCAAAAACCTTGTTTGAGGTGTGCAGGTTAGAACACGCAGTAAACTGTTGCTGTTTTGTAACAAAATTCTTGATCGTAAAAGTAGACACACAACTGGTCCATTTTAGAAGAATACAAATTGTTAGCTTCTTTGAAGTTCTTATTTTTCTACGATGGCATCATCTTGGAAATGATTTGATCGAGTTTCGAGGTTTAATACGCACCTATCATTGACTTACTCGCAACGTCCCGTTTGACCTGTGCATAGTACATATGTATACAAGAAGATAATTACCTTGAAAGGGTAAAAAAATAAATTGCGGTTCTGGAATCATTTCGGTAAATACCCTTTAACTGTTTCGGTTATACTCCATATTTATGCTCTCATGTCTAAGCAATTTATTGTTTTGCGTAGTGACGGTGCAATGGCAACTAAACAGAACTCCATTCTCAGCTACCTCTCAAGGAAACCGAGGACAGCCAATGGAGCTGCACCAGCTTCAACACCAACTGTCGCCAGTCCCAAACGTGGCAGGACTAAAGAGAAATCGGCTTCACCTGCGAAGGCTTCCGATAGTGAGTTGGGGAAAAGAAAATCAAAGGCAACTGATGCTGATGAGGATAAGCCAACTAACAAGAGATTGCGAACTCAAGCTACTGGTATTCAAGAGCATATCCCTGGTTTACATATACCTTTACTGAAAGAAGAATTAGAATTCTATGTCGATTTCAGAATCTCCGAAAGGAAAAAACACTTCCAAGAAACTTGAAAACGGTGTAAATGGTACCAGCTCAAGTTCACCTCAGAAAGCCACTCGAGAATCGCCCAGAAAGAGAACGAAAGCCGCAAGCCCAGACTTGGACCTTCCGGTTACGAAAACTCCGCCCAAGGTCAAAGAAATCCAAAAGTCGAAGAGTCCACCAAAGAAGCAAACTTCTCCTGAAGTTTCTAAACCGCATCCTCCATCAGAGAAGGTGACAAGACCGTCATCATCTCCCGTTACTCTTAAACCTACGGCTCCGACTGCAGTTTCAAAGTCGCAAAATCTGCCAGCTAAGCCGGGACTGACTGCAGAAGAAAGGTTGTGGGTTGACAAGTACAGACCCACAACTTTAAAGCAACTGGTTGGTCAAACGGGCGAAACGTCTAACGCGAAAAAGTTGTACCGGTGGCTAGAAAACTGGTTCAAGTACCATGGACAAGCTGATGACAAAGTGAAAGCTGCCTGGCCAGGGTTAAAGGATAATGAAGGCAAAACTTTCAAAGCGGCTTTGCTATCAGGGCCACCAGGAGTTGGCAAGACGACCACAGCCCATTTAGTATGCAAGGAATTGGGATTCGATTACTTCGAAATGAATGCTTCGGATACGAGAAGCCAGAAAGGTCTGAGAGCACTTTTGTCCGATGCTTTGTCAAGTCAGAGTCTCTTTTTTGGAAGCAAAGGAGATCCAGGGTTGGCCCGAAAGCACGCGGTCATCATGGACGAAGTAGATGGAATGGCCGGAAATGAGGATCGCGGAGGCGTTTCTGAACTGCTGTCACTCATGAAGTCCAGCCGGGTTCCTATAATTTGCATTTGTAATGATAGGAATGCGCAGAAGATAAGGACATTAGCCCAGTATTGTTTCGACTTAAGGTAACATTCTGTGGATTATCTCAACCGTCTCAGTTCTATAATGGATCTCATTCTATAATGGAAATTCTTACAGGTTCACGAAGCCGCGCAACGAACAACTGAAAGGATTTGTTACCAGTATTTGCTTCAAAGAGAAATTGAGGATTCCCCCAGAAACTTTGCAACGGCTGATCATTGGGAGTGACCAAGACATCCGACAAATTCTGCACCAACTTCAGCTGTTCAGAGAAACACCGTCCATAAATGCTTACGATCCGAAAAAGGACATCAGGCTCACCAACTGGGACGTCATTCGGAAAGTATTTTCCGGTCAGGAACATGAAAAAATGACTTTGACAGATAAGATGGGACTCTTTTTCCAAGATTACAACTTTGGGCCTCTTTTCGTACAAGAAAATTATCTTAAATGTACTCCAGTTCATGCTAAGTAAGTTTTTGAACGAGTCATTGTTTCTACGCTATGTCTTTTGTTAGCAGGCATACTGATAATAACAATTTGACTTACAGCAATGACCGGAAAAAGACTTTGGAAGCCATTCGCCTTGCCGCTGAATCTTTGGTATACGGGGATCTAACTGAAAGAGCTATTCGTAGTTCCAATCAATGGAGTCTTCTGTCTACCCAAGCTATTTTCTCTTCAGTTCTCCCTGGCGAATATATGGAAGGATATGGATGCAACCCCGAGTTTCCACAATGGTTCGGTAAGAATTCCAACCAAGGAAAACGCTCCAGATTGCTACAACAGCTGCAGACACACATGCACTTGCACACATCAGGTAGCCTCGAGGCTCTTAATATGGATTACGCTCCATACTTGAGACGCCTAATAGTAGGTAACCTTGCATCAGGAAAAGCCGATGAAGCCGCCGGCATCATGAGGGTAAGTCTTATTGAAATAGCATCCATTTCCCCAAGCTCGTCCTACTCAAGTTTTAAGTACAGCACTGACGATTTCCAACTTTCAGAGCTACGATTTGCTCCGAGACGATTTGGATACTCTGCAGGAGATTGCTATGTGGCCGAATATGAGGGATGTCATGTCCACTGTCGACGCGAAAACAAAGGCTAGCTTCACTCGGGCCGTGAATAAGAATTTAGTTGTTCCTTACGCGCTTGATACACTTGTGACAAAGAAGCGTCGAGGTGGCGGTGGTGGATTTGGAGATGGGTATGGCAGCGAAGAGGAGGAGGAAAGCGGTTCTGAAGACGATGATCTATCAAAGGATGCAGCCATCAAAATGAAGACCAAGAAAGGCCCTGCCACCAAGAAAAGTGCTGAAGATTCCGGAACTGCGAAGAAGGCTCCAGGAAAACGAGGAAAGAAGTGAGTGAGGACATTGACAAATATGGAAAATCAAAAATGGATAGTATTAAACCCAACACTAAATTACTACATTTAAATCGTGACAGTTATGAATCGTGATGATGTCTACATAAAATTTCTAATTCATTAAAATGAAATTATTTCAAAATTCAAACTCGATTGCACCTCTGGAAGAAGCGTTAATGTGACATGCGATCGTAGGCAGGCAGTACCGAACTAAAGTTGATCACTTAACATGGACATAGATAACTTCAATCGAGGTGGCACAATACGAACTCGAGTCATCAAGGAGATCTACTGCTTCTCACAGGTTCCGGTTCCGGGCAGAGACTAGGCGCGAAACTCATGTCCCATGAGGAATTGTTTACACATGTGAATCACATTTTCGCCCCTTTAAATAAGGATTAATATGTTTTACGCAGGTTAAACCGTAGAGAAACCAGTGAAGATTACTTTACCTGTTAATTTGCAATGCGTCAATTAGGAACCTATGTGGCCAATAGAAAGTTTAGGGTAAAGTTACTTGAGCTTCGATCTTGTAGAGCCGGTTGGAGATTTTGCAGCAAAAGCACCGGAAATGCTTCTGACACACTCAGTAAGGAATACGACCCGGCTAAGGTAGAGTCGAGGCTCTTGGAAAAATGGAACTCCAAATATGATCAAACCAAGGGGAAGATAAACTCAAGACCGTTTGCTGACGATGGAGTTTTCAGAATGATATTGCCACCTCCGAATGTCACCGGCAAACTTCATTTGGGACATGCTCTCACGGTTGCGATACAAGACAGTATCGTCAGATGGTAACTGCAGCATGTTCATTCGACATTCTTCAAGAAATCCTGTAGCTAATACTTTGCGCCCTTTAGGAAAGCAATGACAGGATCCTGCGTCAAGTGGATTCCAGGATTCGATCATGCTGGAATTGCAACACATAATGTCGTCATGAAGCAATTAGAAAAGAGCATGAAGGATAAGGATGCTGTTTTAAAAGAAATGAGTGAAGCTAAACTTCGGAAAGCTACGTCGCGATATGCCGCCATTAAGCGAAGTAAAATTGGTTCTCAACTGCAGCGCATGGGAGCCTTACTCGACTGGGAGTCAAAATACTACACATTGGATCAGGTACTATGGTCCACAAAGTACAGGAAAGACTATAGAATTTTGATCAATGTTTTAATCTTACAGGAACATAAAGCAGTTGTTGAAACAGCATTCGTGAAGTTATACGAAGATGGGTTGATACAAAGGCAGCTGGGGCTAGTTAACTGGTGTAGCGTTCTGAAGACATCTATCGCTGATGTTGAGTGCGTTTCTGCAGAATTTGATGGCCACACGACGTTTCGAATACCTGGTTATGAGACCCCAATCGGTTTCGGGAAGTTGTATAACGTGAAGTACATGCTGAAAGATGCAGGTAAATCTCCATACCTGAAAGTTTGTCAGTAATTTATCATGATGAAATCTGTAACTATACGTATGTTCGTAGAAGTTTCTTTGACTGTTGCCACATCGCGGCCGGAGACGATTTTTGGAGACGTTGCATTAGCGGTGAATCCAGAAGACTCACGTTTCAGCGGCATGATTGGCAAAACCGCTGTAAACCCTTTAACAGGACAAGAAATTCCTATTTTAGCAGACTCGCATGTGAAGCTAGATTTTGGAACTGGTAAGTTTGAAGTTGGCATTCATCCTACCGCACAAGTAGGCACAAATGGTGACCTAAAATACGATGTTTGTTTACACTTTCAGGAGTTTTGAAACTTACTCCAGCTCATGACCAAAACGACTTCAAAATCGGACATACCCATGACTTACCCATAGTGAATATTTTTCAAGAAGATGGAACGCTTAATGACCTTTGTGGTGAATTCGCTGTAAGATGCATGTTCATTTTTTTTTTGAATTCGTCAAGATTGTTTTTCCAAATTTTGTGGTTGTACAATCTAGGGGCTTCCAAGATTTGACGCAAGAGATAAAGTTATAAATTATCTGAAGGAGAAGAATTTGTTCGTTGGAACGAACAATTACAAAGGCTCTTTGCAGCTGTGCAGCCGTACAGGAGATATCATTGAGCCGAGAACACTACCACATTGGTTCTTCAAGACTAAAGACATAACGGAAGATATTCTTCAAAAAGTCCGAAACGGCGAGCTGAATATCAGACCTGAGTTTGGGAACAAAGAATTTTTCAACAGTTTGAGTCGTCCTCAGTAAGTACTTGAATAAGTTCCAGACTAGAAAATGTTTGACTTTCGCTTACATGTCGATTTCGTTTTTGCAGGGACTGGTGCTTATCAAGGCAAATCAAGTGGGGGCACTCAATTCCAGCTTATTACCACGAAGACTTTCCTGAAAAATGGGCTGTCGCTTTGAGCCTCAACCAGGCTTGCGAACAGCTGTCACAGCTATTAGGAACGCAAGTCAACTCGTCTGATGTCAATCAAGACCCAGATGTGCTAGATACGTGGTTCAGTTCAGCATTAATTCCCTTAGCTGTCGCTGGCTGGCCTGCGATAAAAAATGAAGTAAGCTGCTTTACCAAGTTAGGATTATAAAAATTTCCGGTGATGTTGTTGTAACGTCATTTATTCTATTAGGAATACCACCCATTGTCGTTGATGGAAACTGGAAATGACATTCTAATCTATTGGGTATGGCGGATGGTGCTAGTCACTTTGGCTCTAGTTAACCAGTTGCCGTTCCACGATGTCTATCTACATGGTCTCGTGACGGATCAGTACAATAGGAAAATGTCGAAGTCCAAAGGAAATGTTATAGATCCTATGGATATAATTAATGGGAAAACTTTAAAGGTAAAGTTATGCATTTTGGATTGGGCTCGAAAAGAAGATGAACGTGATATTTACTGTTTGTGAAAATCTGCAGGATTTGTTGGAAGACACTGAAACAAGTTTTGCTGAAGGCGAATTAAACGAAGAGGAATATAAGCTTCGTAAAGCTGGACTTAAACATGATTTGCCTAACGGAATTGGAAAATGTGGTGTTGATGCTTTAAGACTCTCGCTACTATCTCAAGATATATTCAGTAAGTTCAAAACACGTATTTATTTATAATTAATTCATGTCGTTCGCAATTAATGTTCCATTAAACTGACTTACATCACAGAGACAGAGATACGTCTTGACTTTGTAAATATGGAAACCTGCAGACATTTCACGAACAAGATGTGGCAGGCCATGAGATTCTACTTCTTCCATGCTGATGTGTGCACTAACGGAGACGTTTCAAACTGCGAAAAGCCGTCCAAAGAAGCCATCACATCGATTCCTGATTTGTGGATTCTAGCAAGTTTACACGAATACACGAAAGCAATGGAAAACGGTTTGAGCTCATGTAACTTACACAACTGTGTCGAGTCTACCCGTTCGTTTCTGCACCACCAGTTCTGTGATTTTTACATTGTAAGTACTCGCGAATTTCTGTAAAAATACTGTTCAAATCTCCACCTAAACTGTAATCATTTTGATCATTTTGTAGGAAATGGTAAAAAACGACTTAAAGGAGGGGTTGGATCTTGAGAAACGTCTTCATATCATGCGCTACATATTCGTAACATTTTGCAAGCTTGCACACCCATTGATTCCATACATTTCCGAAGAAATGTACTCTCATTTCACAAAGTCAGACGACTCTTTGGTGGAGCTGCCGTACCCGAAATCAGAAGATACCGTCGATTTCCAGAATGAGGAACTTCTCAAGAACATGCAGAGTGGTATCAAAGTCTGTGGGGAAATACGCTCATTACGTAAAAGAAGTGGCTCTGAAGGCAGGACGAAAGTAACCGTCCATGTAGATTTGACCCCATCAAATGAAGACCTTGCAGCGATTTTGCCTTGTTTCGAAAGTCAAACGAACACCAAGATTGTTTTTGAACCTCCGTCTGGACCGGATGCCTATGTGACCTCTAGTCTTGAATACCAAGCTGGAAAGTCCTGCGAGATACACATGCTGAAGGTATTATTGTTAACTAGCAAATTTCAGTAAACATGGTGGCTGAGTATTGCACTTCCTGTTTTTATCCTAGGTGAAAGAAACTGAACGAAGTGAAGAAGACAAACTGATGGACAAATTTAGAGCTGCAAAGGGCACTCTAAAGGAGATGATGAATAGTGCTAATCAAGAAAATATCAAGGAAGGCAAAAAGAAGGAAATTATGAAAAAGGTAAGGAGTTTATCTGTTGGCTGTCTTTTAGTTGAGTCGCAAAACTTGTAATATGTATATTTTTCAGGTGGCCAAACTTGAAGCAAAGATTGCCAAACTAGAGGAAGAAATCAAGGCTGTTAGAGCGAATTAGTTTATGTGACTAGTCGATGCTAGAAGTAGCTTTAAAGAAGACTGATAGTGAGTAGATTTTGAATTTTGGTGTGCAGTAGGGATGCTTCCAAGTAGTTGAAAGTTTTTTATGAGCATATGACGTACGAATCGAATCCGTTTTACTACAACTAACTTTATTCAATCGTTTGGTATTTATCGAAACAACAACTATAAAACTATATTATGACGTTCATTCATAAAAAAGTGGTAATCATGCTTACGTGAGGACAGGACTTCGTTGACATTTGACATCGTTGTAAGGTTTGATTAGTCTAGCACCATCATTGTCGAGATTAAGAAGTTATCAACTACAAATATCCAATATCGGAATTCTGTAACATTATTTTATATATTTAAATTGCAGTAGGGCATCTAACGGTAGAGTTGATTTTGTAAACTCGCTGATTATCAATGCATTTAAGTCTATTCTAGTATAACCCTGATGGTATATCGCATATTCGATGGCTGAGGTCATGGTTGGGGGTCATAAGCATGGGAGGTAACGAAAAGAGTTTCATGTCTTTCTCCTTGTGGTACTCGTTGATGTTGTTTGGAATCAAGTGTTGCTGTTGCGGGTGAAAGTGGACGGGTTTTTCTGTCGCTTTCTTCGTATACCGTGTAAATAAACTTGTAGGCCCACTTGAAGGCGATGAGCTTGAGCTTGAAGAACCCATTTTGTTGTGGTGCTGCTGCTGCTGGGAAGGATGTGAGCTGGAGTTGCTTTTGGTATTTTTTGTGAATCTGTTTTGCCGATAATCAGCAATCAAGTGGAAGTCTCCATGGACGTTGTTCTTGGTATTGAGCTTAGCAACCATGGCTTTGTTTTGTGTTTTTCCTTTGCTGTTTTTCGGACTTGGAGTCAAACTTTGGTGAGGGGGCAAGGAAGGTTGTCCAAATTCTGGATGAGGGTATCTCCAACGCAAAGTAAAGTTTTCGTCTCTGCTGTTTTCCAGGTTTTCCATCGATTTCCAGCTGAGGACAGAGGGGCTGTCCCTGTTGTTGGTGTTGTAGTGTGGGAAGAAAAAGTGGTCTGGTCGAGGGCCCTTGGCGAAGGTGTTGGGGACCATGTCATGAGGGATGTTAGGCTTATGAAGTGGCATTTTATCATTTTCCAGTGACGCCAATGAAGCATGTAGAGACTCGGACCTTCGCAAGCCATTTTGAATGTTGATTTTCTTGGAGGCGTCCAAGTCTGGTGAGAATCTCGGACGGCCTGCAGAGTGCCGGATATGATGTTCTTCGTCTTGGAAGTTGCCTCGATTTAAGCTGTTGTCGTTTAGCGGAGCCTGAAGTTTGGAGCTTTTGAAGTTGGCAAACTTGCTGGCCATGTGGTTTTGTTTGTGGAAGTTTGGTAGAGTGTAGTCTGGTTTGGGCTCGCCTGCTAAAAGTGCTGTTGGAGTTTTGACGACCTTAGCAGCTGCGGAAGCTGCTGGTTTTGGACTTGGGCTCGTTTGAACTTTATGTTTCTGGAATATTTTGGGGCTGGGAGTAACGGCAGATTTCTCCAATTGTGCAACAACTTTACGTACATTTGCACTTGGTGCCTGCTTGGGCGAAGTATTTCCATTGGCATTGTATTCGCCAATTCGGTAACTTGGACTTTGTTCTGGCGTCAGAGCTGTGTCGAATTGAGGTGGAGGTGAAATTGTTTTCACGTTGGCGTGCTTTGAAGCTGGAAAGTCGATAATGTCTGAATCATCATCGTCACTTGCACTGGATCCCGGCCACGGTCGAGGTTTATGGAGTGCTGGAGGAGGAACGGCTCCGTTGGATCCTGGAGACCGTTTTGGTGGGGATTTGACTA
This sequence comes from Sphaeridia pumilis, assembly GCA_034698345.1. Lineage (NCBI taxonomy): Eukaryota > Metazoa > Arthropoda > Collembola > Symphypleona > Sminthurididae > Sphaeridia > Sphaeridia pumilis. Next base: position 46,769 of record JAQGBJ010000228.1, read on the forward strand.
AATGTACTGGGACAATGTCTTTCTCCTTCTTTGATACTGCTGGACTCGGCTTGACCAGGCCAGCGTTGAGTTCATTGTTGACAATGTTGTTCAAGTCTTCCAAAATTTGATGGATTTGCTCCGCCTCTTCTTCGGAATCTGCAGGGGTTGAAATGTTCTCTTCGACGCGCTTGGGTCGTGAGGCTCGTTTGGATGGCGATGAGACATGTGGCATCGCGTCTTCGAATTTTCGGGGAGTATCCATTCTCTGCGGGAATAAGAACAAGGTTCAAATTTGGCCTCTCAGAACGTTTCTTCGTGATTTTTTTCGAAAACTTACCTTGAGCTTATCTTTCAATGTAGCTAGTTCTTGCTGTAAAGTAGCGACACTGTTTCGAAGTTGGCAGTTTTGCCGAGTCAAGGTATCAACATCAATGGCGACGCGTTCCCATTCGTCAAGTTCTGCTTGTACTTCGCGAGATTCCTTTGCACCGCCCATTTCAGCAGCCTGGATCAAATAGAAACGTTAAGCGTTAAGTTTGCTAAGAAAAAAGAGAAATTGGAAGGGACGATTTACCTTGCGGACAGTTTGTGGGTTGAAACCAGCTTCTTCCAATTCGCATTGAATATGCACTTTGTGCTTGGGACTTGGGGCAGATGCTACCCAAGAAGTTAGAAATCTGATTCCTTTCGCTTGGAAAGTTCCAGGTGGCGCACTAGCCAAGGCTCCGACGAGCAGTTTGCATCGAATAGGCTCACCAAGCCGAAGTCGAAGAGTTGAAATGGCCTCTGTCACCTTGTAATGTCCTTCGATTCCACCTTCGGTACAAATGCAGGCTAGAATCTGTAAGATCAGGAAACAATTCTGCACAATTCATTTTTCACCAAATTTTTTATATTGACCTTTAATTTTACCTCAAGCGCCAAAATTCTCGTTGTTGTCACAGTACTGACAGTGGCAGCTGCGAGGCAGTACAAACCGCCAGAATAGTCCGTCAATTTTGAAACAGATTCGATGTCTCTGCAATTAAATTAAAAAATTCTTACAGCTCTGATGTTAACTAACTGTATGAATTTTTAAAAGTTGAACTCACTTGAGACACAATTTGACGCATTGAAGACATTTCTGCTCATCAACCAAAAGCTTGCGCTGTCCTCTGAGACCTGGTCCGTCATCGAGAATATTCTGAATGAGTTTCAGCGCATCCAGTAGCGCTCCAATCCCATCCCCAGCTTTTCTTCCGAGGAATTCATGCAAGAATGAGGCAAATGATTGTCGCAGATCCAGTTCAAGCTTGGACAAGACATCAGAACCACTCTGAAACTTGGAGACGCCGCTGCCGCTCGATTCAGGTGAGCTGCTTCCGGAAAAATTGCCTGGTCGCTCGTTCAGATGCATGTGTACAATTTGTGGAGTGGCGAAATAATGTTTGAGGGCCGCATAATATTCGTCCGAATTGTACATGGCAGGCCTTGGGGTGGAGGGGCCGCTGTCACCGCCTCTGCCGTTGGTTCCAGGAAGGTTGGGCTTGCCCTGTGAAACAATGGAACATTTTAATAATGATTCATTCTGGCTTTTGTTCTGAAGCGCAACAAGTTGTTAATTAGCCGCAAGTGTTTTGACAATGTGCAATGGTAAAAACCGTGTTGCGAAACAAGTACTAACTCGAGCTGATAAGCATAATGTTACGAGTCGTCGTCGGAACCGAAACGTCTTTTGACGTTAACATGCAACTGAATACGCGAAAGGGGAGGAGAAGATATCGGTAAATGCACTGCATGCCGATGAATTCATCAGATACTTTGCTCAGCAAAAATAATGCATGTATTCATTATCTGACACAAGAAAATATAGATCTTGTGCAACAAGAAGCAACCGCAATTATAATTGGTAAATTTGCTCGAGGCAGATTCAGAAGGCTACTAACTACAGCTCTCGAAAGAAGGACAATCTGAAGAAGTTGTTGTAAAACAAAAAGTATGCTCTTGAAGAAATGTAGTGGATTAAATTGAATAGAATGTGACGGATATAAAAAGGTGGCAAAATTATCTCAATCTTGTGAAGGATGCCCTTTGACCGAGAAGGAAGCAGCAAACTTGGTAGTTTCAGAGAAAGCATAGAATGTGGAGGAGGCTCTAACGAACGTCATTGCTGCCAAGTTGATTTCACAAGAAGATGCCAAAAAGTAAATTTCACTCGAACAACAATTAGCGAGAGGTCATTAAGTGTGCGAATCTCGGCGGATGGCCATAGCTGCAGCGCCAAAGCGCCATAGTGTCCATCGTCCATTTACAGCCTACAGACCAAACAAGTCGAGTCTTCCTTATGTTGTTATATTCCTGATGAAGAGGCTTTGTTCTTGTCCCCCGGGGACTGTTTACAGTGGGAAATGTTGAAAAAAGTCTGCAAACTCGCTAATTATTTTATTAAATTGTCCTCTTGACTGAGCAAATGGGGCCGTTTTGCGTGGGCCTTTAATCCCCTTAAGCTCGGCTCAGAGTCAGTATGAAGAGGCCATAAAAGGATCATGTTGCGGGGAAAAGAGAATCTCTTTTCAAAACTGGTGTCATATTGCCGTAGGGATGACCTGATAGATATACACACGCGCTTGAAAAAGCGCATGAAATAACAGCAGCAGCAGGGGCGCCAAGGGCTTTTTGTGGAAACGCTATGTTTTGGCTTGCGGAAATGGCGGCTCGGCTTTTTTTATGATTGAGAAGTAGTATCAACATCAAAAGAGAGTTATGTGTGCACGACCCGTTAGTGATCAAGAGGTTTGGTGCATGAAACGGAGTATTGTGTGAAAAATAAATAATGACATTGTTGTCGTTTCGTGCGAATAATTCTAGGAAAATTGGGCCATGATTAGGTATTAGAAAAGTTGGCCCCTTGAAGTTTGGTCTGCCTTGAGGAGGGATGAGTTTGTTCTTGTCTTTTTTCGTGGCCATGGTCTTTTATTATATGTTTTTGAAGGAATGGCAGGACTATAAACGTGATCTGACAGTGAGAGTGGGCCTAAAAGTTGACTGCAAAAAGTTTATTTAAGAATTATGATGAATGGAAGGGCTCGGGTGATCATGGCTTCTTTGTGATTTATGTTCATTGCAGAAAAAGAAGAAGAGAAGCTGACAGATGCAATTGGGATCTTTGTGTAAATATATACATTATATTTATGTACTTTGGATGTATACCTCATGCCAAAATTCTTCTTCCCACTCCGGGGGCATTGTTGCTCCTCCTGCTCTTTCTTCTTTGGTCAGCGGATTATTTTTTGCGTCGCCCAAAAATGTGGGTTATTCGCAACACTTTTGCTTCTTTGATCCCACGTCCGTCGTGAAGGCCACGGGAAGTTGATCTGAAAAAATATAAAAATGCGAAATTGATACAGATTCAAAACATTTGTTAACAAACAATTGAATTTTTGTACGTAATTTTTTAAATTATTGACCGGTTCAATATGCCGGGAACGGGAATGAGATGTTTTAAACTTGTTGCTGCTTTTTCAATATGTTTCATGTTATTTCTTTCTCCCTGTCGGAGGTTTTGTGATGACCGAAAGAGAAATTAATTGCACGATTCTGTCTATTCTGTCAGCCGATGGAAGAGAGGCAAAACGTTAGGTTACGTGGGGAAGGCGGCTTCTGATTGACAGAATGTGATGGAATCTTGGCATCTTTGCAGTTTAATTACGTGTGGTTCAAGATATGAAAGGATAAATCATCGATGGTATGCGGCAGTTTCAGTTTCATCGAAAAAGGTTCCGTTAGTCGGGAGATTGGATAAGGAGAAGAAGAAGAAGAAGACTGGACGAGTTGGTGGAAAAAACACGAAATGTCAGTTTTTAATAAGAGATAAGAAAATTGCAAGGTGCCCACAACTACTTGTTGGCTGACTTTGTTGGTTGGTAGCAAAGGAACTTTTTGATCCATGTAATGATGGAGCCAGAAGGGGAAATAAATCGTTTCATTGAACAATTCAAATAACAAGATGCAACCTTTTGAGTTGTTTATGACGGTTAATAACAACATGTTGTTTGCTCCCGCTGATGGTTTTGCTACAAGTCAAAGTGCAATTTACCCACCCGAGACGACGTTCGAAGAATATCATTACTTTTTGCATTTATGGCCATTTTTGATTTGGTGGAGAAAAAGTTGACTTGAAAGAGTAAGTCTGCTAAACCAATTTTAAATTTGATCCTCTCAAGAGTCAAACATGAATTCTTTGGACGTTCCAACATTCTAAACATTTTAAACAGATTGCGTTAGCGATTGATTGAGATTGCGTGAGGAGACTTGAGGTGTAGGAAAATTGATGTGAATTTTCTAGCCGGAAGGGAACAAGGAAAAAATTCCAATACTTTACATTACGGTGTCAATGAGGATGAAATTGGATAAAGAGCAGAAAGCAAAAGACAATGGTCCGGATTGACCTGTGACCTGAAGATGGATCGGCGAATTGGATATTCTGCTCAGTTTCAGTCACGACAGCAACACATTTCACACTTGGCCTTTGAACGGGAATTGATTCATATGTGGCGAGACTAGATTATTAGCGGTGATAGGGGAAATTTGCACACAATGCAAGTCTAATGCCAAAATAATCTGATTAGAAGGGTTATCAATGTCCCTTTTGTAGTCGACTGTGTTTTTGTGTCTGACCTGCAGACGACGATGCGTATAGCCCCGCGAGACAAGTGTCCATAAACGGCCAAAGCGAACTTGGAGAAAGATCCAAGTCGAAGCAAGTGTCAAATACAAAATCAATTGTCGCTTCACCGAATTAAAATGTAAAAAGATTTGTCTCTTCCAATCCAAGAGATTAATGACAATCAAGAAAATGTTGATGGCGGTACCAGAAATCTCAAGCTGCGAAGACATCCTGTTCACCTTTTAAAAGGAACTTGTGAGTTATTTTGAGTCGAGGGTGAAAAACAGGAAAAAGCTTATCACATAAGCCAGGCCCGTATAACACCATCGTCGATAAGGCGCAGATCGGAAGAATCGTGGCTAACTTTAGATGTTATCAGATTCTTAGGATCCGACGGCAGTCACGTTTTGAAACGGTCAGAGCTGGCGGCAGTGGCCAATTGGGTATTGTTTGCTTTCTCTCTCAAAAGTTGGAGGAGGCTCCAAAAAAAAGCTTGGAATGCTGAAAAGTGTTTTGGTGGAAAATGTTGTTTTACAAGGGCGTAAGGTGTAAATGATGGTTTTGGAAGGAGAGAACAGCTGTAAGAGGGTATGACGATTGATTTTGATCTGACATGATCTTGGAGAGGCTGGGCTGTGATACATCAAAGTTGGGAGTATAAAAGTTGTGGATTAATAATCAGTTTGGCTGTTGAAAATACGGGGTTGGGTGGCAAGTGGAGAAGGGCGATGGAAATCAAGTGGGAATCGATCGGGTTCGAAATGATATCTTTGTACGGGACTTTGAATGATCGAGTGTAAAAATTATTGTGATGATATGTCTGTCTGTCTGCTGTGTGGGGAAATGGTGGGAGATGAAATGAGAGAAAACAAGATCACGTAATGGATGATGCATTTTGGCGTTTTGGCAACGTGGGATGTAAACAGGAGAAGAAGAA
>JAQGBJ010000229.1:0-52300 GCA_034698345.1 Sphaeridia pumilis
ACCGCATTCATACCAAAGCGACTCATTTTTTAGTAATTAGTAAAAGTGCTATTGAAAATTTGGAGTAGGAAAAGCGTTAAAGTGTGCATGCCTTAAAAAGACTAAAGAGAGTATTCAAAGGTCAAGTAATATTTACCGTTAGTTAAAATTTTGCATTTCTATAGATTTCTCGGACTTTTGTTATGTCATTAGTCACTACTTACTGGATCTGACAACTTGTTCGTGCAACAGTTAACAATATAATTTTACCAAACTAATGAAGGCAAAAAGCTTTGCCAAGTAAATATTTCCCGATTTCCAATACAAATTCACGGAAAAGTTGGAAAATAATTAAAATCAACGCAAAAATTCACGTTTCAGCCAAAATGCTTCAGCTTCTCTGCTCTCCAAAAACAGGCACCTTGGTTTCGTACTTTTGATTTCAAGTACGATGTGCTCGGGAATCCTGTTAAAACACCAACATAGTACCACGTTGTAAGCTCTACGTTACAAACATTTTCGTATTAAGGGGTCATTCACAAAAATGTCAAGATTTTGTTTTTTTACCTGGTTTCTGAGGCTATTCATTAAAGAATGCATGCTTACCATTCTGTATGTGTCCTGAAACAGGGTTACTAAGCAAAATCTTGACATTTTTGTGAATGACCCCTTAACTGGGTCCCTTAGGTTTGGGTTGGGCCATATTTGAAGTCCGGACCCACCTCAGCCCCTTCGCTGAAGACCCTTAGCCATTTCAGCGTTTCCCATGTTAAATCCCATAAGAGCAATCTTCTTTTCGTTGCAAGCCCTGGGAAACAGGGTTAACGTTGAAAAATCCGACTTTTTTTCGACTGGCCCCAAAATTCAGGGCTTTGCCTTCGATTTGGGCCATGTAAGGGGTCATGACCCCTCGTGACCTCTGCGCTGAGGGGTGGGGGCTTTTAGGCACTTTTCGCCACTTTCACATGTTATATCTCCGTGAAAAATACGAATTTTTCAAAAATTCTTCTTCGAGGGCTCAAAGGGACCCACAAGGTACCCGCATGCCAAATGTCAGCCAAATCGAAAAAAAATTTGGGACACGGTGCTCTGCGAGCTAAAATAATAGGTCTGAATATTTTGTACATGCTCCTACATGATGCTTTTTGTTTTTTACAAGACCTGACAAGGGCTAAAGGTCTTCATACAGTGCTCTCAGCAGCCATTTTCATATTTAAATTGTTCGCCATAGAATAGGTATATATGCAGAAGATCAAAGTTGAATCCATCGCATCCACACATTTTAACGAGCACGAAATTCGAGATCAGAAAAGGAAATAAGAAATTTGATCTTACGTTTTTGCTTTCTCTTCTTCTCAAATACTTGTACAATACCAACCAGTATATCTAGACATACTTGGGGAATTGGAGAATTTACTGTTACTACAACTTAATCTCTGCTTTCACTACAAAAAACAGCAAAATTCAAACTCAAAAGCTCCAAATAGTTTCTCAGAGACAGGTGAATTCAGTCAGACAGAGTTAGGTACACTGGAAAAATCCTCTCAAAAAAAAAATTCCACGAGCTTTCTTTGTAGTCATATGAAAATTTCTACGGCTTTTGTTAATACACGTTCGAATTTCAGATGACCTTGCCCATAAACTGTACAAATGTTTCAAAATGTTGCTGTTTCCTGTTCTATCTTTGGACGTTGAATGTAAAAGTGTCTTGTCAAAATTTCCATGAAATCCTCTACTCACCATCGTCGACGTCTTCGGTGTCTTCTTCTTCTTCAGTGTCAGTACTTCTGCTCTTTCCAAGCGCCTTGAGTTTCTTGCGCTTGGCCGCAGCGCGCCTTCGAGCTTCCATGATCCGCATCTTCTCCTCTTCTGAAGTGCGCTCCTCTGCCAAAATGACTTCTTCGGCCTTGCAGATCCATTCCACGTAGCCGTTGAGCTCGCGCTCAAGTTGCTGCTGTCGGCGAAGTTTAAGAAACGCTTGCCGATTTTCAACGCGTTCTCTTTCCTTGGCGAATTCTCTGCAAAAAACAGCAAGATTTAATTTTGTTTCTTTGAAGTCAGTATAGCATTTCATAAGCCTTGTGTGTTTTAATGGTGCTGGAGGAAATAGGAATTATTTGCTTGCCAGACACTGGCCTACCGGGTAAGCAACAAGTGCTGACCTTTAAACAACTTTGAGCTTTTGGGAGTCGGGAGAGCTAAAAAATATTTCAAAGAGCATGCGATTTGAATTTGGACGACAGCTGAAGAAAAATGTAGAGCGAATTGTAGGATTCGCTTAAATGCCACGAGGGAATGAGCTCTTGTTGTAGGTCCATTAATTTTATTGCTGCGCCCAAAGCAGCTTTTTTGCTTGCTATACAGCCAAGCTTGAGGCAGTGTTGGAATGAATCGCATTATTTCATACTCATGTAAATATATGTGCGTGCTGGAAGTATATATTTTTTCGGCCTAGTTTTTCCCGGGAGAACCCACACGTATAATTTCAGAGAAAGAAAAAGACACTTATGGAACTTACCCGGAGAGAACACCAAGAACAAGATTGAGCATGAAGAAAGATCCGAGGACTATGAGAGGCACAAAGTAAATCCAGTTGTACGCGCTCCCTAGAGCGTCATTGGTCTGTAAGAGCGGCAAATTCAAACAAGTGTTAAAAGCTGTACTGGAAGGTACTTGAAGGGTCAGAATTTTATCTAGGAAAAAATTGTACCCAATATAAAATCGCCGTCCAACCCTCCATAGTGATACACTGAAAAACTGTCAACATGGCAAGGCCAATGTTGTCAAAGGAAGTGATGCCAAAGTTGGGCCCGACCCATTTATCCTGGCACATGGAACTGTTGGCGTTGCAGTAGTAGGCGCCTGCAGGTGCGTTTTCCGGTCCATCTTTGTTGCAAGGTGTTGGCAATTCACCTTCTTTCACTATCTCTTCTGCAAGTTTTGTAAAATTATAATTTTTTTAATTTTTATTTACAGCTGAATTAAAGTGGCACAGGTAAACTTTTTGTAGGCCTGGCAAATACATTGCCTTCAAACTTAATTTACTGGTTTAAAAACGTGGAGATTAAAAACAGCTAAATATAGCTGAAAAACTTTCAAAAAATTGGGAGAAAGCATCCTCTGGTTGTGTTGCTGTCAACGGTAATGAGAATTGATTCGAGGCGCTTGTGGAATGTAATGGAAACTGCCAGCCATTTTAGATTGACGGCGCCGACCATAGGACTGAACCAGAACATAAACCCCACGAAAAGATAGCAAAAAGTCAAAGGCGAGCCTTTCTTAGAGCTGTTTGGAATTCCTGATACATGCCATAAATTAGTCTCTGTCGGACAGGCAGTCGCTCTTTGGTTAGCACCTGATGCCTAGATTTATTTGGCAAAAATTCGGGGAAAGTAAGAAAGTTAAACTAAGATAGCAAGTAAAAACCTATTGAAACTTACCTAAATTTTCAAGGCTGTAACAAGTACGGTGCAAAACTCCACAGTAAAACTCTAAGCCGATAATAGCAAATATTACAATGGCGAATAAAACCAATAAGCCAATTTGAAGCAAAGGGGCCATCGCCTTGATGATGGACTTGAGGACGACCTGTAAACCTGTAGTTTTGAAAGACACGGATTAGTAAACAAATATTATTCAATTTTCATTTACGACAGTAAATGGTAAAACACGAAAATAAGTACCAATACAATTTCCTGAGAAACATGCAACAACCTGTCCAATTTTCATGCCTTTGCCTTTCCTAAAAAACTTGACTTGATAACTTGACAGACTCAATTTTAAATATTTTGCTAGAATAGCCTTTCAATATATACTTTTGACCAAATCTATCATGCAATATTTTATGTACGACGGTTAGCTGAACTTCAGTGTTTTTTTTCCAAAATGCCCCTTTTTCAATGAGTAACGTCTCAAAAGAGGATAAAGACTAAAATGAAATATTTCTACCGGATAAGGAACTATAAAAAGTTCTAAATGTTCATACTGAACGTCATAGGGCTACTGTACTACCAAAAATACTACAAAAATAAAAAAGTTTAATTTGTCTACCTAATTAATGGAACTTTAGAACCAAAATTACCAACTATGTATGTGTTTACGTTTTAAAACCAATTACTGCTAGCTAGGTATATAATAATTGCTACTGAACATTACAACAGCTACAAATGTAAGCTACTGCTACTACTACAACTACAAAGAACTATGAAATGAAATAGTACTCGGAATTCCGGAGACAAGTTTGAGTGGTCGGAGCACTCGGATAGCCCTAAGAGTTCGAAGGTCGATCCCCATATCATCATTTCCTGGCACTATCAGGGTGACGAACCTATATGAATTACATTACAGGATTTAAATCCACTACTTTTTACAGCTAAACGCTACAAACTAGTAAACTATTCTAATGCGCTATAACTAAACTGTAGAATATCAGAAACCGCGCATGGTTAATATTTAAATCGAAGTTTCATTTTTTGATTTCAGTTTCATTGGGTTTTGTTTTAGTTTCAGGCGCCTCCAAGCAACAAAATTTATTTCTTTCAACTTAACCCATGGCGAACGCTAATGGAAAAGCTTCTGCATTTCCAAAGCTTCTGTATTCTGTATTTCCATCCGTCGGATTCGAGCGAGCAAACAGACATACACGCTGGAACGTATATATGGAGAAAGTAATTAAATTTTCATGCTCTATGTGAATTGCTCAACCATACGAACAAACACTTTTCACGGACAAAACACGAATTTGCAATGTAATGGTAATGGGCGTGGTTGGCTGCTGATGTCGAGTAATAATGATGCCATAATGTTTTCTGATGTTCGAGGGAATTAGGAAACAATGGACGGAATCCTTCAAAATTGCACCAGCAGCAGCTGTAACAACAACCCACGTTATAGTAAACATGGCCTCTAACAAGTCTTTCGAGACCAAACAAATTATGGTCTGAAAAGCTCATTATCATCGCTCTTTGATTTATGTCCAAACCTATTATTTAAGGACTAAAACAAACTCTTTTCTTCTTCTTGAAGAAATTTCCTTCCAGATTGGCGGTTTCGCAAACCAGGCCCTTTGGGGCAAGGTTATCAAGATTTTAGCAAACATCTTTCATAAACAATTTCTGCTTGTGATGGGCTCAAGAGAAGCTGAATGGCTTTTGTCAGTGGGTCAGAATATTCGCCAATGTTACAATTTGCAATTTACAGGAAAGTTATTTTGTCAAAGACTGATTGACGCTAATTGGCTCCATTTTCCATCAAGGAAATGCTGATTATATCAAGGCTAGATTTTAATTACTCTTCCTGATATTCATCACCCTAGAACATCCGGTTTCAAAACTTTGTTCACGGTCTGATAGCGCGCAGCTACAGGGTTCTATAGAAACTATTTGCTAGTTACCTGCAGGACTATACCACAAAATTTTACTACTAGAATTACTAAAATATTTACTGCCGGAGATGTTATGGTTAAGATCATTTTACTGCGTATATACGTTTCCTTCCTCTAGCCTATAAATTTCCTGGAATATCAAAAGCGAATCTGCTCCTAACCGCCTAATATTCTACTTGACTGACTGACTAGAATGGAAAGTCAGTCTGTATGCGTCAAGTGTCTCTTGAAGTTGGCTATGGCTATAGAAATAAGAGCAGAAATCCTAGCATCAAAAGAACAGATTCTGGAGGATGAGAAGAAAAACTTTTCCGCCTCAAGTGACAAAGTGTCAGTTGGTTATAGACTTTGTCAAAAAGTTTTGGATGAGGGCTACAATTTTCAATAGTAAATCCGCTTCTAGCGTTCCACTCCTGAGGGTTCTTAAGTACACATATAAAAACTGACATTTTCAGAAAATTCAGGTACTTTGTCGAAATATTATAGACATATCCATCTGTACTAGAAGCATCTTAATCTCTCTAGTGAGAAATCAGTGCCGATTCAGCACCAAAATCATAACCACTCACTGGGAATTTTGGAGACGAGTTTCAAAGGACGAAGTACTCGAAATGAGCGGAGCATCCGTAAGTCGATCATTTCCACGTTCCCCTCGAAGACTATTGTCATAGACCTTTACGCCCAAGTAGTCGTAAAGGTAGATAACAACAAACAACAAGAACATGCAATTAAGGTTCCAAGAAATGAGCAAACTTTTCAAGATTGATGGAAAGTTTTGCTACAGTTTGCTGCTATAAAAAGTACTCGTTCTACGGTTTTTCTTCCACAAGAACCCAAAACTACTGTACTATAAAGGAAGACATACGAACGACATCTACGTCTATCGTCTATCTCGGATACCAAAAGGTAAATTTGTCTAGTACTACGTTTTATGTACTATTTGTTCAAGGATTTGTTGCGAAATGAGCAAACAAAATTGATTCCCGTCAAGTGTGTCTGCCTTCAAAGGAGACGGTATTTCATCTCAAGTTCATAGAATATCGTTGACGAATACTACGAGAGTTTTTGTTGGAGCGCGTGAAAGCGCATAATAAGGTGGCTCACGAGACCAATATTTTCAGAGAAAGTTGCTATGCCAGCCGAAGGTTGTAAAACACGTTTCTCGTACTAGTTTTGAACATGCCGTAGAGTAAAACACGTGCGCTGGCTTTATGTGTTATTGACCTAGTAGTATTATAAGCGAACTTGTAACAAGTTCCGGAAGTGCTGGAGTAAACGTTTTGAAAAAGTCTTAAAAAGCTCCATTAAAATACACAAGGGAAGACAGACATTACCGAACATTTTTTTGTAGAACAAGGAAATGAGTAACGTCGTTAAGAAAAAGACGAGAATCAGTTTTGCGAGCAGAATAGATGGCGCTATTTAACTATTGTTTAGTTCTATGTAAGGCGCTATTCGCGCTAAGTCTTTGCGCTAAAGTATGTATTGGCTACAAGTCCACACTAAGGGGTTCGCGCTATAAAATGACTAGGACTAATTTTTCTACAATGGTAAAAACTCACCCTGTGACGACAACAATGAAATCCATGAGATTCCAAATATTTCTTAAATACGAACCAGGATGAAGAGCAAAGCCCAAAGCTAGAATTTTGAGCGAGGCCTCAGCACAGAAAATTGCCAAAAAGTAAGGCTCCGTCTTTTCCTGTATAAATTCAAAAGGAAAGGCTCATTAATCCCATGTGACGTTAAGAAAGATAAGGAGTCGGACATGACGTAAACGAATTATTGGAAGCCTGATGAGCTTGAAATATTAATCAATATTCTATAGAGTCAGAAGTTTTTAGACTTACCAAGTTTTTGGCTAACACAGTCTTGTCCTGTTCGGGGAGATGCTCTTCTAAGGCGAGGACGATACAATTTGCTATGATAGTTAAGAGCACTGCATATTCAAAGGGAGGCCATTCGATGATGAAGCGGGTACATTTGCGGATTTTGGTCTCTTCGGTGAAGATGAAGAGGGACGAAGGCCCGTCGAGCTGCGAGCCCGACGCGCCCGTCCCTCCGCGCTTCGAAGAACCCATGAGCGGCAGTCCGAAAGGCCGAGCGACGTTGCCCCACTCGCCGCTTCCGCCGAAGCGGTTTCGATGAGACTTGTTCTCAGCCGCCGCTGCCTCTGCAGCTGCCAACCTGCAGGGAAAAATTAAAAATATATTTTCTACAAAATTTCCAGGTAAAATCTTTCTGCTAATGTAGTTTTTATTGAATTTCATTTAGTTCAACATTCAACTAGCAAACTTGTTCAGTCAGTGAAGCAGTAGATAAGAGGAAAACTTTTTCTTCAGTTTGTTTTCGCTATCCAGCACATACACAAAGTTTGCCAATTTGTCAAAGTTTGCTTAATAAAATTTCTTTGAAACCAAGAATCATTTTACCAACAGAAGATGAGATGTGCAGATATATATTATCAATCGTGAAATTTTTTAGTGCCAAGTTTCAAGGGACGTGGATAATCGAATAAATGGTATCGAATTCACTTAAGCGCTTTTTTCGACATGGGTAGATTTTTTCGGAGATTTTTGTGCAAGTATATAAGTTGACCACGTGCTATCAAATATTGACCTTCGACATGTATATGCACGAGCCTGTCAAAGTCAGTCGTACCAACAACAGCGAAAATAATAAATGACAAGTCTCCTAGGATTTGAAAATTGGAAAAGCTTGTTCAGCCTGCATAATTAAAGATGAACTTTGCTTTTTGGCTGTCATGCAAGGTGTGGTAGAATCATAAAGATTTCTTCAAAAAACCATAAGCTGGTAGTAGCTTATAGCCTCATATCCGAGGCTGTCAAGTGACATTAAAAATATATAAACGAAATCAAAACAAATGGAATTGGAAGTTGCCCGTCTCTCTTAGAATTTTGGAGCTTTGGGATAACTTGAACTCACATGGTCTACTTTGTGGAAGAGCAGAAACTTTCTCTCTGTCGCCATCGCTTTGCTCATGTGTTTCTGGTTCCTATCTCACTCACAATATCCGGCTCAAGTGCTCTGTGTGTATAAAATTTCACCATACGTTTCGCTCCCGGCTTACAAGATAGAGGCGAAAGATACACATATACACAAAAATTTCTGCAAGGATGAGCACTAGGGAGGAGAAAGTTGTGAAGGAATCCTGTACCAAGAAAATTGGCATGAAATGAACCATCGTGAGCAATCTTTCTTGAAGAGGTCGCGTGTGGTGGTGGCATGTGGTGTAATCTGGATATCCTTCGCTAATCTCTCTCGACCAAGAAAGAAAGCCGTTGATTGTGTACTATAGTACAAGAGAACTATTCAATTTTGTCTGAATGCCAAAAACGGAACTTTAGTGTGTTAACACTGAACTCGGACGACGACAGACGGACCGGATAAAGGCTTAATGCTAAAAGCTTCCTGTCTGCTACCTTTCTTTACATGCTGGAAATACACACAGTGAAATACTTTTTTTGAGGGAAAGTTCCAGCGTCATATGCCTGTATAATCCTGCTATATTCTGTACAGCACTTTTTAGTTTAGCAAATTTATATACTTGCTACTAATATTACTAATGCCGGATGACAATTTATCTGTATTATGCACGTTTCGTCAGACATTTACACGTGCCGGTATTTGCAGTTTTAGCCAGTGGCTCTCAAAGTAAATCAAATTCGTTGTATTGATCATATGTTAGATGAGTGTGCTTTTGTTGTCACAAAGGAACTGTTGGATTTCGCTTATGACTATGACTAACTATCGGCTACCTTTCAAGCCGGTCATCGAAATTTTCGTCCACAGCGTGGGCTTTCCAATAGCAGAAATACATACGAGACAAACAGGCAATTGGAGCTTCATCAAAGTGTAATTAAGGCCGGAAGCGCAAACTAGCTTTTGGTTCGGCGTCTTGCCGACTTGAGTTGAAGGATTTCTCTCATCTTTAGCAAAGACTAATAATGCTGTCCTTTGTCACCACGTGATGTAGCCTGTGGTTAAGCAAATTGTAGAATTTTCTAGTGTATCTAGAGCGTCATCGTGGCTCTAGATAATTTGTGTGGGTATTGTCTACATTCCCTCGGCAGTACATCAAGAGCACGTCACTCACTCGCTGCTGCACAATGGATGACTTGTCCATTTTGTATTGATGAAACCGCTGGAGACATGAAAACTTGCTAGCTTGGCCCTAACACTAGAGCACTAGAGTCATTTGGGAACGTGCATAAATTACATGGTATTTTTAGCTCGGCCTTGTCAATCCATAGTCGCTATTTTATCCACCTTCACAAAATATAGACGAACCAATATTGTCCTACGGTCCCTTGGAAACCAAAACTGTCGCTAGATTTTACTTCTATTTTCCTATACACCTGTGTGTCCAGCTTTAAATTCGACGCTTTTAGAATACCACAATTTTATCACCTTGTTGCTACACCGACCTAACAGCATGTGGTCAGAATCGTCGATTAATGTAAATGTAATCTGGTGATATCAACAACACACCTGTAACTTTACGATTTTGAGTGTATATACAGTGTGTCGCCAAAAAACTGTTTCAAGTTTCTCTCCGCAATAAATTGCCAAATGTGGCTAACAGCACAGTATTTTGATCAACACACTGTACATTGGTGGCTTCGTTGTACAAAGCCACGCTCGACCATTAAAATTCAGTTGGAATGTCACTCTCCTACATGGAACTACCTGTATTCGACACCTCCAGAAATTTATGCATGAGATTAAACGGGCATTAAAACAAGTCGCCCGGGCGGGCGGGACGTACCGTGGTGAAGGAGATCCGTTGCTTACTCAACGTGATGACGTCGGAACTAGACACAATTAATCCAGTCGATGTAATTGCTTCTTTGTCATTTTTGTTGTTGTTGTTTCACTGCAGAGCCTCACGTACGTTCACCATTCCGATTCTTTGCGAAACTAACTATTTTTCTAAAGTTAAGAAGAGCCTACAAGTTTGTGGTGCTACCATTTTAATGGAGTAAAAATATCACTTGAAATTTCAACTGCCCGTTAGCTCCATGATGGTTCTTGGAGTCTGACTTTTGTAGCACCAACTATATTATTTCCTATAGCACCAAAAATTCAAACGGAAAAATTACAGGGCGGGCACAATTGAGTAGTAACAAAAATTCTTTTTAAAAAAGTGGTAAAAATTGTTGCAGTCGTCGTCCACTTGTTCATGTAGTTAAATTGGCTTCCTGGCTGACTGACTGACTGCACGCACACACCAGCTCACACACTCGTCTCAGAAAGTAGTATAAGCGACGGCTGGGTCGTGTTGCGAATAATGTATACGCGAATAATATTCTGGTGGATGCCGAAGAAAGATTCCGCACCCTCCTTCCGCCTAGAAAAGTACACGGGGCAAATGCACCCGGGCTTTGGGCTTGCTCCGGCACTTGGTCCGGTTCGCCTACTTTCTCTCTCAGAAAATGCTCCTATTCCTGCCCATGCTGACTGTGCTGGAATCAGCAATGACTGGCTAACCATTGTTATTATCCCGCGAGCAAACTCTACTACCACCAGCTCAGCTCGCTTTGCAGCTCGAAATTTGCCGCGATTGCCGGAGTCGGATTTTCGGCTTTTCTTGGGACCGAAGATGGATTTGTCGGCAAAAGCAAAAAGAAAGTAGCGTTGAATGAAGCTGATGAACCGGGAACATGAAAATATTTGACCATTTTTGTTCCCCTGTTCAAAATTTTTTTCATGACATTTCAAACGTTTTTTATCTCATGAATGGCTTGGCAAAACACGTGATTTCAAAACAAACATGAGTAAGTCAAGTTCCTGACTGATACTTGAAGAAGCGTACTTGACGACGGGTGTGCGGGAGGATATTTGGGTCAAATCCTAGCAACCGCTGCGCTATGCTTACAATAAACGCAAGCCTCGTGTAAACGCCGCCTGAAAGCTGCAGAAAAGAGAAATCGATTCTGCTCCATGACATTACACGCTCGTACAGACGAGAGTTGGCTGGCGGTGTGCACTTTCTCTCTTTTTGCAAGAACCAAGATTCAAACCCGGCGCGCCAGAAGAGAAGCTTTTGAACGAGTACATAGCTAAAAATGCCCAAGTTTGTTCAGATACTGCTCGTGAGGTGGAGCTGAAAGTAGGAAAAGTGAGCTGAGTAAACGATCACGGCTCCGGTGAGGAACACGTTTCTGAGTCCCAGTCCCACAGAATGGAGAAAGCTTCAGAATGTACGTATGCACGTTAGAATGCGTTTGACACGAGGTGGTTGCACTCGCCGGAGAAAGTTTGCCAATTTACTGGTGGCGACATCTACTGAAAAAAGTTCCAAGGAAACTTTCACCGGTACAGGCTTTCGCGATACCACCGCCAGAGGTCCCTGCAGAAGCTCAAGGAACTTTGCAAGAACCAAAGGCGGTATCAGCTCCCCACTGACTGACTGTGACGGAAAGACATAAAATAAAAACCAAGGGCGAATATCTAGCTTGAAGCGTTCGCGAATCGCGATAAGGCACTAGAGACATGTTTCAGCTAAAAAGATTTGTACATTCTTTGAAATACTTCCAGAGACAACTTGAGCACTTGTTTTTATCGAGAATGAGAATTTTTCCCTATGTATAACGTTGATAGCTGATAGTCGACAACGGTACTTACATGATATCTCCAAGCTTGAGTTTGGTCTGGACCAAAGCACACGATTTAAGATCATTAGTAGTGACGGCTCTTCGTCGACCTCTTCTAACTGGCCCATGTCCGCTGCTGCTCGCAAAACCACCTCCTTGAGATAACGTGGACATTCTTCGAAGAGTGCTTTCCATTGAGACCTTGCGACGAGCCGCCGCCTGGGCGGCGAAGACTTCGAGGCTTTTGCCCAACGACACGGTATCGGCGGCTTCATCTTCTTCGTCGTCGTCAACGATGACGGTAATGTTTTGCTTCCCGAGGCCCTTGTCGGGTAGCAAGCTGACCCTATTTTCATCTTCTTCGCGACCTGTAAAATCTTCCTCGTCCTCTTCTTCATCGAAACGCTTCGATGACGACGTTTCAGCCGTTGTACCTCCACTAGACTTTCTCCTCCTGCTGCTGCTTATCATTGCCACTCGTCGTACACCAGGAGGACACTGGAAAGCGCCCTTCCATTATCCAAAACACTACGATTAGCACTACACTTTTCCCGCACAACAGCAGCACTTTTTATCAGGAAAAACTAAATGGCACATGTAATAGTAGTAAAAAAAGGATCGAAATGGTCCAATGGCAATCTCTTGGGTCTTGATAGCTGTACTTCATGTCCGCCCGGCGGTCATTGCAGTAGCAGCGTCTTTAGTCAGCAGTAGTCGGCAACTGAATGGTGTCTTTGGTCCCGGAGCCCAAGGATGTATCTGTTGAACAAAGAAGAGAACGGTTAAAGTGAGTGGGCGCCAAATTCAAATTTTCACGAGAGCAAAAAGGGCTCAGCCCCCACAAATTTATGACCGCCGATTACACATGACAGAAATAGAGTAAGGGCGCTAATGTAGTGTCTGACGTGTTGTGATTGATAGAGTGTAACTTGATATGTAAAATTCATATATTTTTATTTTTTTGTGTACTCAACCTACATTGAACAGCTTCAAACGTGACCTTGAGGTTGCATTTTTTGTAAAAAATAAAATACTCTACTTGAAATTGGTACCAGTTGCAGCCTTCCAAGTTGCAGAAACTGACCTTTTTCTGTCTAAACAATTTGAGCCGCTGTTTGGATTTGTTTTTGTTAATTTTCATTACACCTGAGAAAATTACAACGAAACAACTATTTTTTAGCCACCCATTAACATTAACAACTGAGCCATTAAATATTATGGCCTTTGCTTAATTAAAAGCGGCTACTCTTTTGCTTCTTTAACATGTCCATAAAACCCTGTAGGTTCTTCTCCAGTTCAAAGCTTCAAAGCTTGATTAACCAAGGAGTAAAACATCAACGTATGCGTTTATATGTATGACGGCTTCAATGGAAATATGCAACTGGGACCGCGACGGCCACTGGATGCACGTTAACTTCAAAGGTGCTTATTGCTCGAGACTTATTATCGCGAGCTCCAGCTCATGAATATATATAGACGCTTTTAGAAGCGCGCTTTATAGAAGCGGTTGCGGGAATTCCGTTAGAAAACCCCCTAGTTGCCATTTGCATAATAATTTTCTCCGCCATGCATCCCACAACAAAAGCTGGGCATTTTGCACTTTTGTACAAAAGTAACTAATTCTTGAGGAGTGCGCTTTTAGAATTTTGCCCAGCTTATTATTCGAGTCCAGTCTAACTCTAAAGCTTTACGAAAACACATAAGAAGAAAGCCGGGCGGACTGTGAGCCGAGGGCGGGAGGCAAGAATAGAAAAATTAGGAAAAGCCTTCTTCTTCTGTGGATAATAGACGGCGATCTAACACGCAAATTTCTCATTTCTTCCCTATGCATTCCCTTCCTGTGAATTAAAAGCTGGTCCACTTTAACTGTCTAGCGAAAAATTTTATAACGGCCGATAAGATAAAGAATCGCGCGCTTGGGAGAATTCCGTACCACCTTTGAGCTCGTTCCTTGTGAACGGTCATTCTGGAAAAAGTAGTGGTCAGTCAAGCTGACGCACGTACACAAAGTAACGTGGATATATATAATGTGGATTTATGCCAGCTTGGCATAAATTTAACACCTGGTCCTATGGTCGGTCGACCGATTTAAAAGCGGCTTTCATCTCGGGAATCTCGTATATATATTTAATCGTACATATTTTGCTTTCAAAGGTTCCGTCGAGCCGTTCATCATTGTTGTACTCAAGGCAGGCGTGTATATGCGGTAGCTGAATTTCAGTTTTCGACCGTCGAGAGCTGTTTAAGGTCCAATGGGAATATATGTGTGTTTTTTGCAATACATGTGAGAGAATGAACCCGCGTGGGTTTTGTTTTTGAAAGCGGGTTTTCAACGAAAACGTTGGTTGACCGACCGTGTACTTTTACATGTGCATGTATGACATCGAAACGAGGAAATGGAGATTAAAGATTATTAGGTGAAAGATAAGGTTTGAATTTTCATGTGTTGGTGGTTGGTAGCTTATTATGAGATTTTGCTCGAGGGAATTTCTCGGGTGATTTAACATTGAAGTAGGTATACAATATTCTGTGAGGGCTGGCGAAAAGACCAAAAGTATGTTTTTTGGCAAGCTACCAAAAACTGCTCTTAAGCAAGGCTTCTTTAAGGGGTAAAGGTGGAGAGAAGAATATTCTTTGGTTTTCTGGAAAGTAGAGAAAGCTTTGGAGAAAAAACAATATTGAGCTGAGGGCGTCCATGTTTCTCAAGTATCAACAGTGCATCCCGGATTTGTTCAAGTGACATGAAATTGATCTTTATGCTGGATCCGTTTTCATCAAAGCTGCTGGCTCAATGCACCTGCTTACTTGCTCCTACTTCTTTCGTTTCGGTTTTTACACGAGACAGACAGACTCAATCCACCTTTGACGGCCTCAAGTACCCGCAAATTGCATTGAGACCGCTGGCAAGTCGACGGGGAAATCAGAAGCGTGTAACAGGCGGAATTTTGCTATACAGCTTTTGGGTTTTTTGTAAGAACTGCTATAAGGTGTAACATAAGGAGGAATCAATGACCAGTAAACCGCGAGTGTCAAAAGGTCATCATCAATCAATATATTATAGCTTGAAGGTTCAAGAAGAATTTATGGCAAATTTTCTAAAAAAAATTACTTCAGCAACTTCAACTGCTTCATTGTATTCCGTCGTTGAAAAATAGTGTCAAACTTTTGTTTCAAAAGCGTAAAATTCTGTTTTTTGAGATTCTGCTGCTGTTACCCCCTGCTGAACTTTTCAATTTCCGCCGTTTACCATTAACCACGCCAAAGAAGAAAATAAAGTGTCAAAGAGCTCCACAACATGCATTTACGGCCTGTAAAGAAGGCCATAAAAGCCAAGATTTAATATTTGTTGTATGTAGGCAAGGCACAATCGGATACAATGTTGGATGACCATATACGAGAACATGGTTCTCGTGCACTACCAACTGTTGCGTCAAAAGCGAAATTCCATGTATGTAATAAGCAAAAGCAGCGGCATATATTTCCGAGTCCTTCGTTACGTTGCTTTGACGACGGTAGCAAAAGCGACAGAGACTTGGACCAGTTTTGATACGCTTCGAAGAACTTGTTCGCTCAGCTATGTACCGCCGTCGCCACCGCCGTTCCACTACACAAAACCCATTAACTTGGTTGGTACAGGAGCCTTTCCCGAAAGTCGTCTTTTACCACGAGATTCATCCATCTTCGACCTCGTTCCGCCCCCACCCTCTTAAGATCACTGGTTGGTTCTGTCTGAGCTGTGTCTGTGTGTAAAGTATTCGAAATGTTTTTGAGTCCAAAGTCACTTTCTGTTTGTTTACATTACAAGTAAAAGGAAGGTGAGTAAAATTTCACCTTCCCTCAGCCAGCGTCCTATGTATCTTTGACACAGGTAGTGTGGTTTGTGGCAACTGTAATAAAACCAAAGCCGACGTATGTTATTTCTCTTGTGGGGTTTGTACAAGTCGTTTATTGTGTATTTTCTAGTATGTAAGTATTCATTGAGGTTTTGCTTTCTCAGATGAAGAAGAAGAACAAAGTGAATTTATATGAAGGTGGCTGGAGTGTATGTTATAGAAGCTGAAGTTAAATACACTTTTGGTGAGAGAGAGAGTTGCGATCCATCAATTGTGGCAATAAGGAAACTCTGTAATAGCAAAGGACGGAAAATACATTAAAGTCAAGAAGGGACTTGAAGCTCTCGACGAACCAGTCCTTAGTGTCAGTTTGATGAAAATAAAGTCTGGACTCTAAATTGAGCAAACAAAATAGATGGAGAGGGAAAAGACAAGGGCTAAAATAACTGTGATATTACAAAGTTGGCAATTTGCGGCTGAATCAACTTTGCACAGTTGACTTTTGAGCTCCGTTCATTTCGAAGAAACTTGGGGTAAATAATCGCTATCAAATATTAGCAGACGCCCACCATTTCAAAGAATTTTACAAAATACACGTGGCAAAAAGCTGTGAATGGAGCTGAAATGTGTAAATTAAACTTCTATCAATTTTTGTTTATCAACTTTCACCAGGAGAGCATATTTACTTTTAACTACATTCAAGGACGACCCAACTTTGAAATATAATCTCACGCCAAACAAACTTTTGACAGCCTACAACGTCAACGGTTAAGCAAACACCAACACGCTCGTCGACACAGTTGCAAAACCATCCGTGGTAGATTGCATGCAGTTTTCATACCGGAGAAAAGCAGTCTGGGTGCGAGCAGTGTAACAACAAAACAGTTATGTGTGGACTAGAATTCTTGGTGGTAAAACTTTGTTCATGGAATCAATTAATCTTGGGCAACTATGTGTGAGAGAAAAAGTAACATTGTGTATGTCCGGATATATATAAACTTTTTCAACTTTTCATAAGAAATGAGTAAGCTTTCACCTTGTGTAGTGGATAAAGTAGCAGAGTAGGTGAAGTGGAAAAAACTTTGGTTGAATGCAACTTTATCTCTGCGACTTTTTATCCAATGTGTTCTCATATGTGGACAAAGAAAAAGTATATCACTTGCATAATTTACTTGTCATGAGAACGAGACGATGGGGAAACGTCGTCACTTTTGCTGTATAAACTGCTGGTGAAAAAAGAAAAAAATAGAAAGAGACAGTGCGGAATTTACGTTTACTAACGGTGACAAGTTTCCATCAGTCTTGGAGTTGGAACAAGGCCAAATAAAGTTTCACCTGAATCTGTGACGTAAAATGCTACCCGCGTGTTGTAGAATGTGCAAAAGAAAACAAGTGTGTGCAAGTGGGTGGAAATGCAGAAAATGGCGCTTCGGGCAAAAACATGGGCGAATGTTGTTATATGTTGATGCTGGATTGCTGAAGGTGTTTCAGTTTCATCGGTGTAGTGACATTGTAAAAAACTGGAGTATTTTGAAAATTCAAAGGTTCAGATGTGTGTAAAATTTTAAATTGTTACAATCTTCATTCAAAAGCTTAGTTTGCTTGTAATCCTACATATCAGTAGATTGTCAATTTGTCAGCTATGTCCGGTAAACAGAGCGTTTAACGCTGCAAATTACTGTATTATAAAATTATCGATAACAACACATAAACTTGTTAAGTTGATAATTGTTTGTTTTGTCATTTTAATCGGCATGTGGCAGTAATAAATGACAAAATGTCAGCGTTTGAGTGTTAGAAATACCGTTATGTTTTAATTTAAAATTCCACTTGTTTTGATACGCGTCTAATTGTACCACGTCGTCCTCGTGTATACGTACTGTTTTTGCTGCAGTCAATGTCAAATGACAGTGGAGGCAATTCAGGTTTCAAGAAGCACAGCATTCAACTAAAACTGTTCAGAAACATGGCTCTTCGAACTTACATCTCAACAGAAGCCTCGATTCGTCGAAGTCTACTCATGCTGAAATGCATGTCTTCTGTGGGCGCACTTCCACTTGACGTAGAGCTAGAATCGGGCGTCATTCGCCCAACTTTGTCCAAATCGAGGCACAGACAGAATATTTGTTGTTTGATACTGGCTACAGCCTTCGCTGTTCACTGGATTGGGACATTTATGCTGTCGATGACTGTGCCCCCAGCCTCAGCTCAACAACGGAAGATCGATTATGTGACGATGCATATTTCTGTCATCAACGCCATCGTTGCCTCAATCATGAGCTGGTTTCAGTACTTCCGAAACGAACCGCAGCTTTCAGCATGGCTCTTGACGCTAGTTCATCAGTTCAAACCGGAAATGGAGCCTCGGAGGGGTGACAAAGCAGCAGATATTTTTGTCCATTTTACTCCAAGCTCTTGTTGCAGGTCTTTGCATCTTCTCCACTTTTGGGCTTTTCGTCACTTCAATGCCAATTCACCTGTACTTTTGGCACGAACCAAGTGGACAAATTCCGGGAACACTAATCGACTGGCTCGTCTACTGTGGACTTGGAGTTTTGGAAAATTTAATTGTTGTCACAGCATACGTGCCCTTGGTGTTCACATTCTATGTCCATATTAGGAAGCTTGAGTATCTTAATACAGTGCTGGAATTCAAATTGGAATCGCTTCGAAATGCGAAGCCCGGGTGCGGGTATTTATCAAAATGCAATAATTTTTAATATGGTTCTCTAACTTGGAATTTTACATGCAGTTGCAGGTCAACATCGGAATACTTCTGGTACATGGAACTCAGAGGTCTACAACTTCTGGTCCGATGAATGAACGTTGTTCATTCCACTGTTATCTTCTGCTTCAAACAATTTCTTCTGTCCGGCAGCGTTTCGTGCTCGTTCACAGTCGTTGCATTCTTTCGAAGCGGTAACTTTGTAACAATCGCCGTCAATATTATGGGCGGAGTCTACACGGTGATTCTTTATGGACTTACGTACGAGCGCGGTTGGCGAGTTCAGACGCTGACAGACGAGCTGAAGCGCAGCGTCCTTAAACGTTTCTGGAAGGGAAATAGCGATGCAGAAACGCGTAAGAGTATGACGCTGATGCGAATGCGCATCAAATCTGTCCGAAACGAAGGTATTCGAGTTGGACAGTTTCATGTCCTTGAAAGGCTTTCGGTTCCGATTTTTGTTGAATTTGTGTCCACCAAAGTTGCAAGTCTACTTTTGACTTTTGGTTAGGTAACATTTCATGGCTAGACTTTTAATTATGTATTAGATATAACATGTATACCCTTGAAGCAAAAACTAAACCTTTTGTTATCTGCAAGGTACTCAAACCTGAACTTGAAGTGTCTGTTGTCAATTTTTAATTGGACTAAATCTACAGTACTTTTCAAACTTTCTGTTCGATAAACTTTTCTAAACAACACACGCTAATTCAGCCCTAGATCCCATAGATACAAGTTTCCATTCAGCTTACAAGCCGGAGAAGAAGATTACCACCTATTCAGGTGAGAGGTGAAAAGAGCTGACTCGAACTTTGGAAAGTTGTGAAGTTGCTAGCTCGTTTTGTTTTGTAGGCTTTCACCAAGCTTTAGCCTTCAGCTTTCAACCTTGCGTAGTCAAGGACAAATAAAAAGCAATCTCAACCTTTTTAGATACACTTGCAGATATAGAGCCGAGAAAGAAGCAATTAATCACGTTCATTATCACTTTGCCTAGAAGCTATGTATTTCGAGAAGAAGCTATGTTTCAGAGGTATACAAATAAAAACAAGTCTGCCCTGAGCTCCACAAACAAGTATACACATAGCAGAGATCGCTTTTGCTTTTGACAAATGAAAAGCAAATAAAGAATTGGACCTTCTTATTTCTGTCTGTAACTGTACATACACCATCCGGTCTTTGCAGCCAGTGTAATCAAAGAAATCAATTAATACTTGGCTTCACAGTTCTCTCACTAGATTGTTTTGCTAAGGCCAACAAAGTTGGTTGCTGCTGGTTACTATTGTAGATATTTTTTAAAAAATACGAGCCACGCAGAACACATTTCACCTGCTGCCGAAGTTGTAAACATTTTTTAAATGAACCGTATTAAACGCAAAAACCCGTACAAATTTAACGAAGCTCTAATGACACCATTAGACAACTTGAAAATACATTCCCTCCTGACACTATTCATATTAACGAGTTTACAATTTTTCGCAAAAAGTAACTTTTACAAAATTCGCCGATTCCATCCCACAAAGCACCAGATGGCGTATCGAAGGGATCATGACTTTTTGCCCTACGTTCCTCCACTCAGCCGGGGTCCCTTGGGACTCTGGCTTTTAGCTACTTTGCCAACCGAAAGATTACATGTGGGAAATTCTGCAAGAATGAGAAGAAGAAAGATGAAAAGCAGACGAGAAAAGAAGCTTCAACTTTTGCCAAAACGAGACTCAACTTCTCTATGACGTTTTCCATATTTCCATCTTGTAGAATATTGCCTCTAGCGTATCTACTCTACTATTAGCTCGAGGACACAAGGAACGCCAAGATCAATCACTTTCTGGCTATGTATTATTAGCTAATCTGCTTGATTCATATGGAGATGAGAGAAGGCAGAATATAAAGGAAGGAACACAAGGATTCTTATTGGCAGACGAGAAATTCATGATGATGAATTTTCTTGGGAACTGAGCCAGACATTCTGGAAGGAGGAATTGGCTGGCTCTGATTTTTGCTCAAAAGTTGAATTGATTCCACGAGCAGAGCGTGCGATAATAAAATAACGCTATTAAATTGATAGATTGGTAAGGTAATTTTGAATGGAAAAAACATGAATAGAGTGTAATTTTAAGACGAATGAGTTTTTTTGTCCAATGACTGTTCATGATCGAAGCTCATAATTCGCAAGTTTTTGTATTCCGGAGAGGTGAAACATAATGTATGTATTTTGTGAGGGAATATTCTTTTCGAAAAAAGAAAGTTGAAGAAGTAAAGAGCTAGACAATTTTTATTCAATTTGTTTCCTATTTCTTTCTGGATAAATTTAATCCTTTTGAAAGAGAGGGTAAAAAACAAAGGCGAAGGTTCAGGCCCAAAGAGCGACCTTGTCAGAAAACCACATTTTATCGTATGAATTTTTAATGCCGTCGAAAAAAGGGAGAAATAGTAGTGGTGGCAAAAACAAGGGCGAAACTGAAATGGGATCAAGCTCGAAGCAACTGGATGGAAAAAGAAGAGGCGAAACCTTGTATATTAACAATGTGTCAGTCAACGCGAAAAGGCTTCAAAGTTTCTTCCATGGTTATAGACAGGGTAGATTGCAATTTTCACTTTGAACAATGCAAGTTCAAGCCGAAGTTGTCAAACAAAATCCTAAAAACAGTGTTGTCAAAGCCTTAAAAGTTTGACGTTGAGCACCTTTAGCCTTTAACCTTGTATAAAAGTAAACTAGAAAATTTAAACTTTGAACCACCAGCAAATCAAGTTTGTTTGCAGACTTGTCTCAAATTCAACCTTCGCTCTATTTTGGCAAACCTCAAGCAAGAAGTTGTGTATACAAAATTCCCAAAAATCCATTTCTTTTTGAAATATAACGGATTCAAGTCACTTCAAAAAATGTCGCCCTTTCTGCGAAAACGTCATTTGCTCTTTGAACTCCGTCAACCAGACAATTCCCATATCTTAAAATGTGTTTTTCATAACCTTCATATGAATTTGTAAATCCAAGTCAAAGAATTCTGGCTGTACAAGAAGTAAAATTTTACAAATAAATTGGCAAATGTGCGTATATTTCCTACTCAAATCCGCACAACAAATAAAACCAAGCAAATACATGTATATTCCAATATCCGAATATTACGCCGGTACCGCCGCATTTTCTCTATTTTATTCTTGAATGAAAAAGAAAGCTTTTTGGCTTTCAGCACCAGTCTCGCCGCCATTAGAAATCAGAGCAAATCCTGAAACATGTTTCGCCGCCTACAAAAAGAGCTTACACGCAAATGAGAAAAAGAATGAAAAAGATCACTGTAGGCAAAACCTTTATTGGACAAAGTCACATTTGTGTCTTGGTCGCGTCCTCGTCGCATAAGCTTTTATTATAGCATTTGTCCTTTGGGAGGAGAAAGAAGAAGAAGACGAGGAAGAAGAAGAAAAAGAAGAATCAATGCAGGCAGAAATAGAGCCTTGAATTGAAAATGGGTTTTTGCACCAGATATGCATTGATCGGCTGGGAAAAACATGGCAAAAGATATGGGGAATCTGCCAACTTGATTTGAATGTACATACACTACTGCGACAAGAACGAGCGGGTAGAATCGTAATTGCCTTTTTATGCGGGTGTATTGCTGAATTTTGCCCCCAAAATTTGCAATTCAGCTCTCACAACTTAAAATCACAAAGTCACACATATGTTTTCAAACAAAGTCAGACGACAACTTGCTCAATCCTGAATCCTGACTACGTAATGAAAAGCATAAATCAGCAGAGTCTTCAAGGATCAGTCGAGGATCAGTTGGCGGAAGCTGGTGAGATTTACTCGGTTTGACTTGAGTAAAAACTTTTCCCAATGCCCAGGTGTGACAAATCAAGCAAGTTTGCATGGCCGGTGGCGAAATAAATCTCTTGAAATTAAATCCGTCAGTCAAGTGCCAGTTCTCTACCAGTTTCCAATGCCACTTTCTAGTAATTTCCCATTACGACTTTCCAGGTAGTGAACGCAATCAGTAGCAGCAGTAAATGAAGCAGTTGGAGCAGAAAACCATTTGTTGAAATTCTATAACACTAGCAATTTAAGTGAAAGCTTCTTTCGTGTCCCACTACTTGAGCTCAGGTTGTTTGAGAAGCAGGGATACAATGCGGTTTCCTTAAATTAATGTTTCGTTCGGCTAACATTTCCTCCTTTGGGTGTCGCCTATATTCCCGCTAACAACAGCCAAGTGAAGCAACTGGTGAAAATATTCAACAACCTTCGTGAGAGTAATTGGGAAACGGCCGTTTTATATGAACAGGTAAATGATACGATTTTCCCATGTTACACGGTTCCAATGGCCCTCTTCTCATATGGACCTCCTCGAGAGACTCATAAAAACTGTCGTCCAAAATACAAAGGGAGCAATAATAAAGCGCGACCAGGGAAGACGAAGCGATGCCAAAAATAATGTTACGGGACGAGGAACAAGAGGAACAACATATGGCCAAATTTCTACTTTGTCGACCGGTGAAAACTAGATGAAAACTCCACTCACAGCTGTGAACACCAGCGTTTCTCCTGGATACCGTTTCAAAATAAATATCGCGTTACCATAGACTATGCTGGTAGCTTCTGCTTTCCAGCAAAAGCTAATTAGTTTTTCCATTGGCGGTTTTGGCGGCGTTGACTTGCAATTTGGTGCGCAGCGCGCCAAAACTACAAGAATTATATATATATAAATTTGACAGCTCCAAAAAGCGTTCAATCTGCATCAGGTTTTCGTAAAAAAATCAATTCAAACTTTCACCTCGAAACGCTTAGCCTGTACAGTTGCCAAAAAAGTCTTTGACTTGTCAACTTTTTCCTTTGACTTCCAACGACATGGTTTCCGGTTTGTACGTCTGACTGACTGACTGAGTGATGCACTAGCGCTTTTTGATCTCTCGCGCTCAGCTCTAGCGGAAGACGCAGATGGTGTCAATAAAGACAGCAATTTCAATGGCGCCAAATAGATTTTTGTCCCGCTTTGTACTTGACCACCCGCTGGGCGAATTCAAAGTTAACTTGGAAGGAAATGCACCGTTTCCTAGACTAACTACATTGGCTGCAAGTCTGTCTTTGTGTAATGATTTTTTCGCCTAGATGGCCTGAAACAGCTTTGTAAATGCATGTACAACAGTCCCTTTCAGCCATGTATATACGAGCTCATCGCGGCACTACAAACTTTTTGCGGAGCTGAAAATTGAGCCGAGCCACTCATCCTTGTTCAAGTGAAGTTCAATTTCCGGCTCCGGCGGACTCTTGATGAACAAGGGTTCCTGTACGGCTGGCTCGTTCACGGATAAACGCCTCGCTTCCCTCGTCCATAAGTTTCCTTGGCAGACACACCTTTATGAACGATAACGATCAAAGGTGAAATTAACCCTTTTTGGCTAGCTAAACCCGAGTCTGCTCGTCAAGTAGGTCGTAGAAAATACTGAATATATATTCGTTCCTGGAAACCACTCCCGAACCGGAATAAACAAATCAATTGTAGTGATCAACGTGGTTGTTGATGGGGAGAATTCTCCGTTTCGCCCGCACCAAAGAAAAACTCGTTGAAAATCACCTTGCATGGTTTTTCCGCAAACATAAATAAATCTGTTCACAAGTATATCTGGTCGTTTGTAGGAAGTACAAGTCCTGTACATGAACCGCGCTTTTGCACGCACTCTTCCGCCCACTTCCCCTTATCAGCCCATTGCCTCTTGATTGGCAAAGCCTTGGTGTGTTTATTATTTGCTCGCCAAATTATCATCAGCCAGATTCACAGTTTTTGCCATCACCAAACACTATTTTTACCTTTCCGTTTTCTTTGACTGAGTTATTTCATCGAGATTCGCTTGAGGGAAATGCATGGCCGTCAAATACGTGACAACGAAAGTTTTTAGATTTGTTTCAAGCCCCAAAATTGTGGTTTCGCGGTACTTGCCAAATTTGTAAAAAATTCCACGTGCAATATTTTCAAGGGAAAAATGGGTAGCCTTTTAGTTTCTATACTTGCGGGGAAATAGATGAAGTAGCAGAGTAAAATGAGATACTGAAATATCCAGGTTTCTCAGAGACGAAATAAGAAGAAGAGAATATAAAGCGGATTACATTCACCGACTCATTTCACTTGCATGCATGTGTATATGTGTGTGTGTCTCGAATAATGAAGAACATAATACATACAAAAGCTCATTTGATTCGCCGCCATCTTGCGTATTATTAGCAGTCGCCTGCTTGTGTTATACGGGTAGGTGAAACTATTCATTTGCTTCTACGGGAGAACAAAGAAAGCCTTAGCTTTAGATGATGATTGCTTTCAAAGAGAAATTGCCTTCTCCATGTCATAAAGCGTATACTTTTGTAATGAAGTCAGGCAGTCAGCGCCGCCACTCGGCAGAGTAGTACGTAAATAAAATAGGTGATACGGAGATGTGATGTACGTTCTCAAATTTAAATACCAGAATTAATCGACAGTAACGAAAGGGAAATTGAGACTTGTTTAATCCAAAGTAGGAAAATGTAACGTATGTTTAAAGTACAGCTGGTACTTGACATGCTCAGCAAAAGCCACGAAATAAATCCCAAAGAAAAACGGAACGGTAGTGTCAGGAAAGAAAAAGCGTACAAATCAAATTCACCGAGTTAACCCAACTGAATGAGATTCCATTACCGAAATTTAATTTATTGCTCCACCTTTCAGTCGTATTGTATTTATTGCAACGGCGGGCGGGCGACCTGGAATTTCCAACATACAAATCCCCATCTTTAACTCTTCACCTGACCGACGCAAATATCCAACACAAATCTTTGAAATTCGAAGCGTATTTACCGAATTTTGTGATTCTGTGTGCGAGTTTATTTGCGTGTAACTTATTGCTTACACGCACATTCAACACATGTAGTTTACAGGCTGGAGAAAGTAATACACCGGTGAGTCGGAATTCCCAAATTCGGGATATTGTGAATTTGTACCTTTAAGCTTTGGTAGGAAAAGAAATCCAAAAAAATAGACTTGAGCGTCTGGAAAGTTGGAGCAAATATAAATATTCGCTTTCTTTTCCTTTCTTGGCGAGTAGGTAGTTACTTGGCCGATTTCAAGCATTTCAAGAGGAAAAGCAATAACGCGACTGTTTGTGTTGATTTGTTGTACGTGCTGAAATTGTCAATCAGGATTCGAGGAGGAGGCGACCAAAGTGAAAGTGTAATGGGACCAAATCTTTCTAGAGATTTTGCAAAGTCAGCTTAAAACTGGCCATTTCGACACGTGTCGACTTGTGTACTTGCCCAAGTTGGTTTCATCGCTTAATCTTGAAGTGCTCAAGTGTGGCCCAAAATTTCCTAGCTTGAAGTACGAAAGGTACTTGGTCGTATTTTCGTCAAAAACAAGAACAAGCAATTAAAATTTGCATTCTTTAATTACATCCCGCCACCTTGAGTACCTTGATTACTACTCGCCGCTATAATTGCTATCGAAAACAACAAGAAGAGAAGAAAAGGCTTTGAAACGCTGATTTCATATTTTTGTAAAGCGCCAACGGCAATTTACGTCTTTGTGACCTACTCGCCCCGTCAATCAGCTGCTTGATATCTTTTTCATCCCGCCAAGTTTACGTGAATTTTTATATTCCATGTGAGAGGTACACAAATAGCAAAAAACGCCATTTAAAATCTCCGCTCTACCACCTGTTCTCTTTTATCAAGCTGACAAGAAAAGCTGGCTCTTGTACTACCTTCTCCCTACTCACATGGCATTGTTTGTCATCAATGGCCCATGACACTGACATATCCATTGAAACTGCCTTGTCTGCTTCTTACTACTACATGCTCTTCTGGCAAAATGAAAGAGAAAGCACTCGACCTGCACATTCGACTTTATGTCAGCGAGTCCAGAGGAAAAAGCATATGCTTTTACTCGCCATCCTTTCCACATTCATTTCAGTTTATGCCTGTCGGCAGTTATACGGGGCAAGAATATCGGTATGAGAAAGAGTCATAATTCCTTAATTGCCTCTTAACAAAAGTTTTGCCGGTCGTCGTCGTATTCGTCTCCCCGCTATTCAACAAGCAAAAAGTCGGAATATCCAACAGGGAAAGCTGATCAACAAGAGCAATTTTGGTAAAAGGGGTAAAGAATAGTGCGCGAATTTATGTGGCGAAGCTTGTAGACACAGGGAAAAGAATGTGACTTGTAAAGAGAGACAGGCTATGAGAAAGTTGAATAAATATTTGGTGCATACGTTAGTCACAGCTGTTGAATTGCCGCGTAAAACTTTTACTTTCGACGACGTTATATTTGGACCCCATGCTGACAGTCCGAATGTATAAAGCAGATGGAAATGGGTGGCGGTGAGTGTGAATTATAGCCTAGCAGAGAAATTGAAATTAACAAACACGGATTTTAAAAAAGCTTGATGAAAAATTTGTGGAAAAAATAGATGGTCTCATTTCAACAAACCTTCAAAATTTTAGTTCTTAATGTTTTCTAATGTTAAGTATTTTCTGTCACTAAAAGTTTATATTCAAAATTCGTACTGCAAGAGAAGACTACTGAGGGCCTACTGGAAAAAATATTTTCCAATATTCAACCTTGCAAATTTTTTAATTGTCTGCTCAGTTTTTTCTGAAAGTTTATTTTCCGCTGCTGTTATATTTCAATTCTTACAAAAAACTTTTAAACGGCATATCACTGTTCCTTACCCCCTAAACGTTCTGTAAACTCGATTGCCCCAACGTTTACGTAATCAGGATGAGTAGTGAAGAAGAGGCTCATAAAGAGAATTTACCATCATCCGAAACCTATTAAAGAGACTGATAATCCGGAAAGCATTTCCAAAAATGAGGCTCGTTGTAGCGGGAAATCAAGTGGGCTTCATTCAGAAATGTATATAGCCATCGCATAAGTGGAAACGCGTCCAAGTGTACAATATTATAGCTTCCAACCACGTACGTCAAGGTAGTAAAGCCACCTAGTAATTCGCGCACTATTGCACATATCTATATCTTCCTTATATGAAACTATATTCGCGAATCTTCATCACTCCTAACCATTTCGCCTTTACTTGGCTACAAAATATATATTTATTGCTGCCATAAAGAATTATCGGTTTTCTCTGTATATGTACTCTTGCAAGTTGCCTCCTTCCCCTCTTTACTTTTATAGACTCCACAGGTTCTCCTTAAACGATTACCCGGGAGAAATACGACCAAAGCCGCTTTTGTCTACCTCAATCCTCATCATGCAGCCGCTTTTAATAGGAAAACATGGCCTCGAGGTGCAAGTTTATAGAGGGCGATTAAATCGCGGGTAATTGCCAACGGCACAGTGTTTTGACGATTTGCCTCGCCGAATTTTGCGGAGCCAATTCAGGTCACGACGTTCAAAATTTGTTCAGCTCTCTTCTCCTCCTCAGAGGGTCCTCTCAAGCAACAGGTTTTGGCAATTTCAAGGATTTGAGTCAAACAGCGACCTCCCTAATGAGAATCTCTAAAGCTTCTTGGGAGACGTGTGTAAGTGGCAAGTTAATATCCGTTGCAGCCGCTCGATCCAGTCGTCTAATTCTGAAGAGATCATTAAAACCCAGGCCCGTCACACGCTTAGATTCCCATCAGCCGACTTATATAACAAGGGAAAAAGTGAAAAAGTTCAGCGTCGATGATCATAAGAGGAAGAAAGTCGTTTTTGTTCAAAATGTGTGTGAAAAAACCCTAGAAAAACGAGAGAGAATGGAGAAAAGCCATTAAATTGCTTCTTACCGGAAATGTAGAGCATGAATGATGCGAGGAAGAAAAGTGATGTTTTCCTGAATCAATTCACCCGCACGTATTATTAGTACGTATACGTCTGTCTGACTGTCTGTCTGTTGACGTAGGTGTCAAGTGTGTGTTTTTAACGTACATAAGACTATTGTACGGAGAGATTCTATTTGCACTTGAGCTAGAAGAAGACGCTGAATTTCTTGAACAATTTCTTGAATAAGCCAAAAACTAGCGACGCAAATGGTGTCAATTTCAAGGAAAGTCGCACACTTTCCACGTCTCAAGTTGTTTTCCACTATATTTTAGCACCACAAGAATTTTGTTGTCATCACAAGATAAAATCACAATTCGAAATATACATGCAAGATTCTTCAGATATTTTACTTGAAGAATGACAATGATAACTGGTCCCGAAATTGAAACAAGTTTTGTATATATATGTCGTCCCTAGACTTGTCAGCAGAAGAGAGAAAGTTTCTTGCTGTTGCTCTCAAAGTTTTGCACGTTTCCGGTATAAACTTTGGGTGGACACAATAGGCTCAAAGGGCGAATTAATAATTACATATTTTGTTGTCTATTAGAAACTGTTGACTGTTAATTAATTAGGAAATTAATTAAATTAATTTCGCACTTGACCAAAAGATTCTGGCAGCTGAAGTAGTATTTCAGTTGGTTATTGGTCTTGAAATATTCTGTAGAATATTTTGCCTGCAAAAGATAAAAAATATTATTAGCTCACAGTGTTCGCTAAACATTTTTTTGAATTCCCAAACCAGCTAAACACAAGGGGACAAAAACATCGGCTATGGAACTTTATAGAACTGCTGACGCCAGTGAACTTCAAGTACGTTTACTGGAACCACTCAAGAGGGTGAAAGCCACTGGAACATTTGTCAAGCTATCTTTTATCCTCTTCTCATTATTCTTGCCATGCTTTCCCCATATTCCTATCTCTCTTTCCCGTAATACAATACACATTAATGAAACCTGATCCGATATATAAGCTCAAGCCCCAAAGCTTTTCCAGTTGATTGTTCTGGCAAACACATATGAAAAGTCTACTACTTGGAGGACATATACAAACACAGTGTAAAGGGCGACAAGAGCTTTCCCGCTAATAGTGTTTGCACAATGCTCTTATGTGAGGATGGAATTTTAAATTTGAACTTGGCGCGGGAATCCGGTTCAAATGCAACAGCTGCTGCAAGCGCCCTAAATAAATGGCATGACACCTCGCTCGGCTCCTTTGCAGCTGACAGTAATTTAATTATTAACCTGTGAGAACATTGAAGAGTTGAAGCGTGTGTAAAGAGAGCGCCACCATAGCAATAGTCCCCGCATTTGATTAACGTTCTCGGCGTTTGGTTCCGCCAATGCTTTCACTATCGCATAATCAATGAAGACCACAGCGAAGCCGCAGCGTCCACTCGGAAACGGCGCTGCTGATCTTGTATCTCATATATGAAGTGACTGTATGTGTGTGTCATTCTTGTGCTATTTTATACAAACGATAAGACTGGTGGATGAGAGCTTGAGCTACTCATACATAAACGATAAACGAGAGTCGGAGCGCAACAAGATAACCCGCGTCTCGGATGACATGGGTTTATCGCATAACTCATCATCGATGTTGGTGAAATTTTATACGGTTTTTGGTCGGATCATGGAAAATGGAATGAAGGCGGGATAGTATTTTTTGCTGACGTTCACCTTATTTTTCGGCTGACTGGATCAAATTACTTGCCAGCCTTGGAAAAAAAGTACAAAAACTTGGAGTTTGCCAATTTTCAGTTGGACAGGTTTATAATTTTGTGTACTTTCAAAAGAGCTGAGGCGTGCGAGGGATAGCCAAATATGATTGGCAGCATAAACAATAAGTGCCGACAGGTGAAAAAATAATATCACTTTTCTGTAATTATATATTTGTTTTGACGATGGAAAATTGGAAGAACGGGAAGGCCTGTGGATCGATGTCTGAGAAAAAACTTTGGATGGAATTTCGCTAATTTGAAAATGAAGATATCTATGCGAAAAGCATTGGAGTAGTGGTGAGACTTGAGCTCATTGTTTACAGCTTATGAAGGCTGAGAATTTGTGGTATTTCTCATCGCCGACTATTTGGAAAAGGACCACGAGACGTCAATCATTTTCTGTTTGAGCTTGTATCACGCTATCAGGAACAGATGTTGCCATTTGGTGCAATAGATATCAATGATGGCGGGATTTGCCTATAGAAATCAACTTGCTGAAATGAACAGGAAGAGGAAGAGTGAAAGCTGAATACTTTGGTGATAGGCACTCTGGGGGAACGGAATCAAATTCCCAAATGTGAACCAAATGTGTGGCGCTTTCTCCATGCATTAGTCGAGAGGTTTGGGGAAAGTTGCAATTGCATCAGGTCTGGTGAAAGCAGGTTTTGGAGCGGCGAACGCACACACCTGTTCACAATCAGATGCCGAATAGTAACATTTATTCGACTTGAGTTTAAGCGGTTGAGCGATTCTTCAAGTGCGTGAGTTTGCCGTTGGCTTAGCAAGTATAAGGTGAATTTTTTAAAAATGCGAGTGACTGAAGGCAACATGCAACAACTTGAAACATGGGACAAAAGTTAGAACCAGGTGCCTCATTTTATAGCGTCTTAGCGTTTTCTGAACGCTTCTAAAATTGTATTAGGAATTTTGCCTCGGAAGAAGGTACAAGTGTGTATATTAATGTTTCAACTGTGTCAACGAGAATGGCTAAGCATGGCAAAAAGTCATTTAATTTGAAGTTAGTACTTCTTTTTCGGTCTTTTAGTTCATGTTAGTCGTGACTGTGACAAAAGGCTAAACTGGTAAAAGCTCTCTGGGCACTTGTAATTACCTAATGGCAGCAGTCACGTAACGAGCTGATTGACGAGCTAGTGTTATTGGACTTGTACAAGGAAATTAGAGTTGGCTGGATAATAAAACTGGCAAAACTTGGACAATTAACAAAGAAGCGGACAGTACAAAGGTAATTAATTAGTGAGAGAAAGTTTCACCTGTTGTTTTGACGAGTTCAATTGTATACGACTCCTGTGATGATATCCAAGGAAACGGTTTTAATGAAGTGAGGGTTCAGTTTCAGGGACTACAAATACTGGGAAATTGTGAAAGCACCAAACAACAATTTGCACCCACACACAGTAGCAGCGATGAGCGAATGCGCTGCTGAAACTTGTCCACGCAGTTGAACGTTTGCAGGCAGACTGGAAGCGTCTCTTTGAATCTGTAAGCTTTCTACCCCTTGTACCTGCCTTTTTGCCTCCTGCCAGACGCTGCTGCTGCTTTATGAATGAGGGGTCGCTGGATGAATCTAGCTGAAAGTGCGCTTTGCAAGGCCTTTCTCTCTCACAGCGCCCAGTTGCTTTCCCCACTGACTTTGGAGCTGCGTTCATGGACTAGTGGGATCAACAGCGTGCATTCGCTCAGCGTGTGGGTTGAAAGATATTTCAGCTGAAGAGGTTGAAGGCTCCTGCTGTTTTGGGCGGGGGAATCAGGTTTGTTTGTGGGGTACTTGGCAAGTTAGAAGAGCTGAACTGCAGTGTTTTAAAGCGATTGTAGGGTGAGCAAAGGATGTGTTTAGCTTTAGCTAGTTGTCATGTTTGTGAGCCGGTTTTGTTTTTCTGGGTATTGGCTGCAAAGTGATGATCATGGATGAATGTAAATTCCCTGAGAAAGCAGCAATCAAGTGAAATATGCTTTTGTTAAGTTACGTGTTTAGTTTAACGTGTTTATTGGTCTTGAAAGCAGGGAGTACGTTTATCTTGGATCTCCATTTTTTTGGTCCAGAAAGTCCATTTCCACAAGTTTGTTTGTGCCCTTCCTGTAATATGCATCTCCTAACCATGTTTGTCGACTGAAGTTGAAACTGCTCTACAATTTTCATCAGGTTTGGAGTCAGTCGCTGCGACGTTCTTGGGAACTGAAAGGATTTCGGTAAAATTCTTGTGGTTGTTGGTATTCAGTGTATCCCACAGAAGCTGAAGATACGTTATCCGATATAAGCTTAACTGCAGCATTGTCGGCGGAAATTTCAAATATGAAAAATCCTTTTCCAATGTTACTACAAAAAGGTGAAAATTCTCGGGCTCAAGCCCCCAAACGATCGCAAAATTGGTTCTAGGAGAGGTTGTTTTTACCCATAAATGTTCCAACATGATCGTATTGCTAAATTTTTCTAGCCCCTTCGACAAAGGAAAAGTAGCACTTTGACATATCTGAAACGTTTCTTGCATTTTGCAAGCCTTTAACAAATTTTGTCAAGTACATTGTAAAAAATAGTATTACAGAAATTTCAACTTGATCCGGCTAAGCAAAGAAAAAACCGCAATTTGAAATAAGGCCAGCTTGCAACCATCGCAACAAGTTTTCAGATTCAACTAAAGGGCTTCCAGAATCTCCTACACCCAGGACTTGTTCCGTCTGGTTTATTTTTGCCAAATATGTAGTAACTAGTCATTGCCTTTACCAATCTACATTTGCAAATAACCGTGCGCTTCAATGCGGTGCCGAGATAAGGGATTGAGGGGAAGCAAAGTCCGAATTGCTTTGTGAAAGATGTGACCTTGTCGAAGTGCACATTCATGAATGTGTTTTGGCATCACAAAATTTCATTTTTGTTTGTTACTTTCACAGCAAAACAACAACTATGGGAGTGGCATGGAACAAGACCTTCCAAGTTTGGAGTTAATGGTCTCCCCTGACGAATTCGTAAACACACGACTTACTTTTTTCACACAAATCGTTACGTTTTTGACACTTCGTGCCTGGTCCCCGAGCGAGAGCGACCGAGCGTCGTAGCATTGCGGACAGCGACAAGAGAAACGATGTCTTGCGCAAGCTATCTGTTCCGACAATAATTTAAGATGCCTTTGTGTGGAAAGAATTTGATAATCAGACTCGTTTATGAAGGGAGTAATATTTGATCAACTTAATGGCAAACTTGTCCTTGGATTGGAGACAATCTGACATAGAGGGACATGTCCAATGACATATCGTTCCACATGCCAAAATCCAGAACCTTTCATTACTTTGAAGTAACTGTGTGTACAAGCGACAGAAGAGAATGTAGAATGCCCTGCTCAACTTCATATCTTCCCGTGGCATCACAGTACCACATACGCCGTCCCTGGACCACTCACAAGTGGGAATATCACGCAATTTTCCTTGAAATAATAGTGGGGTTTCTCCAACAAATATCTCGCTTTGTGTTGAATTAAAATTAAAAGTTGATGCTGGAACAATGGTGACTTCTTCTGCATCTAAGAAACGTGTAAAGTGTTTTTTGAGCTACATATCAGATCCTAGAAGTATTGCAAATTTCTCCTTGTACCGTCCAACCTTGTTTTGCTTTTTCTCTTTCCTATCAATAAACATTTCTGTACTCAATTGTTTATTTGATACTCAAATGTTTGTCAATTCATGTAGCCGGGATTCCCTGAAATACTTCCGCGGCGCGGCTGCCCAGCTACGTCTTCATTCACCTGCTGAATGTTTAAGTCACTCAGTGAGCAAACCCTGTCGGCTAATTTTGCAGGCACCTTCAAAAACTGTGCATTCAAATCATTCAAATTCCAACTTGTACAACAATCCTGGGTATTCGCTCGATTCTTGGTCTTCTCAATTGATACTTTGTTCGTTGGTCTTGTTTCATCATAACCACCCCGCATTTTCTTGGAGTTTTTGTGGCAATCCCTATCGTCAATCGCAAGTCTGTCCCGATGATTTACTCGAACACTCACTCAGTAAGCGGTAAAACATACTGCCCTTGACTTGTCTGCATGCACATGAAATTTAATTTTTCATCCACGGCACACACGCCAATAAAAATTTCTGTTGAAACATGTTGACAAAAAAAACGCTTCCCCATTATATGAAAGTCTCAAGCAAAAATGAAAAAAATGGCTTTTATTCTTTCAAAGAGAAAAAATGCCAAAGTTGCCGTTATCCACCAGGTAATCTCAAGAATAGTCATACTTTTTTGTCCATCCTCCTCAACTGTAACCCATTCGGCAATTTTACTGTCCTTACATTTAGCAAAGGCGGTCTCCGCCGTTCGGTCTTGCGATATTAAAAGACCATCGGGTACATGACGAGATTTAAAAACGTTGTTTCGCAACCGGCTTTATACAACCTCTTCGCTTGGCTCTGTTCGCATTCGGCTCACTAGAGAAAGTCATGTCTAAACAAGGTGTCTACAGTCCAGCCAGAGCAAGAAGCAGCAATCTGGATTTTTCGTCATATTGAGACTTTTTGTCTCCAACGGCAGCGGCAAGAAGCCATGGAGCTTTTGTATCTTACCCAGAGAACTGTTCAAATGCGGTAGGTAATTCTGTTAGTTGTTTTCCAGAAAGAAGTGCTTTTGTCCCGAGTAGCAGGAGCACTGCTGCTTGGACTTGATGGACTTTCACCAGGAGGTAAACAAGTTGTTGGGGGAAGCAACAGGCTGAAGTGCTATAGTAGCACAGAGCTCCCAAAAACATGGAAAACTTTTCCAACAAAATATACCGGGGAACAAACGGAACATAAGACCAGACTTTTTCCCTCTCTTAGTTAATGGGAAGCATGATTGGTTTCGTTGCCGGGTGGCTCTTCTTTTATAAAGCTTCTTTTCCCGGAAACCATAAGGAGAGATCCATGTAATATTCGACGGTCCACTGGACTCGATCATGCCTGTTCTGATTTTGTCTGTTTGCGAGCTGAAGCACTTTGAAAATGAGGCCAAAAGTACCCGTCGCAACCACCACTTTTACTTTTGCTCTCGAACATTAGTTTACAGCAAGTTAACTGGATTGGAAAAAGTTTCCATACCTACGGATCCTTTTAGAGCAAAACTCAATTCTTCCCAAACATACTATTCTCCTACATGCTGACTTTTCGAAAACAAGTCTTCCCGAACCAGACAAAATACTTGAGAATCTCACAGGAACACAAAACGGAAATAATTGTCATTTCTCCAAGCCTCTTTCTTTCTCTCTCTCACAATACATTGAATTAACAAGATTCGCCACTGTTTCCTCAGATTCGCAACAAATCCAAAACCCGGATCACTTGTAATTTCAACGGATTTATCTTGTCGGTTTTGTTTGTTCCCAAAGACAAATTTTACAACGGATATGAGCCTCGAATTTTCAACATTTCCTCAAACTAATGGAGAAAGTCAGCGGGCTTTTCATACAAGTGTTTTTGCCTTAACACTTGTTTCTCGTCTTGCTCTCTTTCTTGTGGACGTCGTCAGACCGTCATTTTCCTGGTTGTTTTGTTGTTGTTTTATCATCGTCCTCCTTCAACTCGCTGTGTAAATCCATCTAAGCCAAAAGAAAAAGAAGGAGGAAACATCGACTTGGACAAAAAGACACTCATCCAAAAACAAAGTAAAAGCAACAGGAGACAAGCCATAAAAGACACACAAGAATAGAATAGGATGAAATTGTTGTAAATCTCTTTCTTTCAATACAAGACTTTTCCAAAAGCTTATTCGTTCAATGGCTCGGCGGCCGTCCAGTTTGCTTTAAAAAGTAACGTGTGAAATATAGGGCCGTTTTGTTGATGGAGAAAGTTGGATGAGCGACTAGACGAGATGAGAAACAATTTTGATGAAACAAGGGTTCGCCAAAGTGTTATGCCACTGGATCATGAGTTTCATGAGCCCAAAATGAGAAAATGGCAAAACATGACAGCTGCCAGTTGCCTTAAATGATGTATGGATTCTGGTGAAAATCACAAGATATTACATTTTCCAGTATGTCAAAGGCGAGAGAGAATCGCGGATTCGAGTAGCTACAAATCTTTGCGAAACTACACATCTTGTCCAAGAATTGTATATGTGGAATAGAGTCAGTCGGAAGAATTCCAAATTGGAAATATGTCACTAACCAAGTTGGTTCGCAGGTTTTGAACACGAATAATTTTGTATACATGCCAACATACCAAGAAATACATGAAAACTTGTACATGCTATCAACAGGCACTGATTTCTCTAAATCCATATTTTCAACGATCTCACAGCAATAAATATATATATATTCCAAACTTTACAAAGCTCTAATCAGCACTAATTGAAAGCGCTCCGGCTTGAAGCAAGTTTGTTTGCACTAATAGGCGCGCTAGAAATCTAGGAATCTAGAAATCTAGAAGCGCTTCATTCATCTCTCTCTTTTTGACACGTGTTCGGCATTATCATGACTGGATATTGAATATATTGCCATTTCCTTGAAACATAAAATTGAATGTTATTTCTACATAGCCTGCGAGACTGACAACTAAATTACTGGGACGACAGGTGGCAAAAGGCCTTGTGGTGTAAATGTCAATGCTATATAATAATCAACTCGTATTGATCAATTCACAAGTATCATGAATGAAAGTCAAGGTAAAATTCCTGAATACATATGTTTTTGCTTGGAGTTTCCGGAATGACATTTTCAAACATTCTTCCATACCAAAATAATACAGCAACCGCATTAAAATTTATGGAACCACAATCAATACCTATAAAAGCGCTTGCAACCTTTCGAAAACATGAATGTCGCGATCGACGCCTTCAAAGGTCAGGTCAAGGAAATCTATTCATTAAATTTCATTTCCAAGGATTAAAAATGTTTTTCACTTCCTTCCGGTTCATGATAATTTTTATTTTAAAAAATTGCAAGCTTTCAAGCTTCCAGATTTGCTCTTCCTGGAATATAATAGCTAAAAAGAAACACACAAAGTCTGGCGGCAAAAAGCTGGAACCGGCAGTAGGTCTAGGTAATTCTTTCTTCCTTATTTCAAAGTCGTTTCCTACTTGTACAAAAGTAAATGGAGTTTTTACTGGAATTTCGCCTATATAAAGCCAGCTTGCTTCTCCACTTCGACATATCAAACTTACGCCTTATTTCTTGGAACCAACCAAAAGCTGCTTAAAACAGTATTTTGCAACTTTTTGCCAATTTACTCGATCCAAAGAGCCTCTAGCAGCCCATTAATTACTATTGCAATTAGCACTTTTCCTCTGACCACAAGACCCTCGAGGATCCTAAGCAGCCATGAAGCGTCAATCAGCAGCAGTGGCTTTCGCCGC
Source organism: Sphaeridia pumilis (assembly GCA_034698345.1). Taxonomy (NCBI): domain Eukaryota; kingdom Metazoa; phylum Arthropoda; class Collembola; order Symphypleona; family Sminthurididae; genus Sphaeridia; species Sphaeridia pumilis. Next base: position 37,361 of record JAQGBJ010000229.1, read on the forward strand.
ACTTCTTCTGAGCTTGGTACATAATAATTCTGACTTTCCCAAACTTGGTTTTCTAGGTCTCAGTCAGCCCTTGCTGCTTGTTAAACACAGAAAGGTTAATTGAATCTCGTGTGTTGATTCCCCAGATCGCATTTGCTACTTCACTGCCTCTCGCCGACCGGAAAGAAGCTGCTGGAGCGAAAAATGAGCGGGAATCGTCGTCTTCCTCATCAGCGGGAGCGCCAGTTCAACCGGAATTACAACCTCCGTCACCTGAACTTCAAGGCGAAGAAGATGGATCGCCTCCTGCTGGACCTGCACTTCCGGTAACGATGAATCCTCCGCCTCCGGCTGCTGGTGGCCCTAGCGAAGAAGAAGGACCGGAAATCAGCACACCTGCTCCTCCAGGTGGTCTCACTTCTTCTCCAGCTCCAGAGTCTGAAGAAAGTGAAGAGACGGTGTCTGAGGAAGAAGGAGCCTCTGAAGAAGAAACTGAATCTGAAGAAGAAGAAGGAGCCTCTGAAGAATCTGGAGAAGAAACTGAATCTGAAGAATCTCGTGAAGAAACGGAATCCAAAGAGGAAGGAGCTTCTGAAGAAACAGCGGCTTCTGAAGAAGAAGAAACCAACAAAGAAACGGCCAACCAAGAGGAATCTGACAGCAACGAATCCTTCGAATACAATTCGTTAGACGGCGGCGATGATGACAGTGACAGCGATGAATCTTGAGAAACTCGTCAATTTCTCACTTCCAGTCAATCATAATCAAGTGGAAATGGATTTCCAATCCAATTTGTCCAAAAGATGTATATCGATGAGCAGAAAAGTAGTAGATCAAATTAAGGAGAAGAAGATAAGATTCTGTCTTCGATTCAATAGTGAGTGACATTTGATCTTTGAAAAAGATTTCTTTCAAGTCTTATGCATGTGTGTAGATGCAAGAAAAAGATTTTTGATTTAGAGCTACTTTAAAGAGAATTTACGCCAGTGAGCGAATCCAATTCTGTAAATTATTTTTGTACTTAAAAAGAGCTTGTAAAAGTGCTAAAAAGCTTGAGATGGAAAATAAATTAAATTCTTGCCTTTAAGAGGAAATGTACCGGGTATTTGGCCATTTACTGATTTTACCTTTTAAAAATTTAGGCGGGCATTATGGCACCCGGGTGAGGCAAATCTACTTTTGGGCTGTAAAAAGCCATATAGTTGCATACATTCTCCTAATTTGCTAAAATTTACTTTTTTGCAATCAAGTCCCGGATGAGCAATATTCGGATAATGTGATTACATTTTACACGTCTTTGCAAACTGCAGGCCTTATAGGAGTATAAAGGGGCCATCAGAACTTGCGATGAAAGAAGTGTAGTGGACCGAAAAATTGGCTATACTTGGCAAGGTTTTTAATATTCCATCACGTCTAACTGAACTTTCAGTTTCAAAAAAGTAACCAAGATAATACAAACTCTTGTATATTTTACACGTCCAAAAACGTTAAAAGTAACCTTAGGACAATGCGTACGTAAATGCATCACTGAAAGAAGATAAAAAAGAAGTTGAGGTTGTACTAAAAACTAACAAACGTACCCTGAAAAACTGAACACAGTCAAAGATAACTTTTTTGTGAAATTACTTCACACATGCAGGCACGCGCATAATCTAAGGGTCAATATGGCTATCACTATCGCTAACATACAATGTGATAGTACACAAATATCAAGTTTTTCGTCCATGTGCGGGACAGCATGGTGGTTGAAAATATATCATCAACAGTAGGAATTAAGTTTGAGACCAGTTTTCGAACATTACACTAAAAGCTATAAAGCCTACGAGAAAATTGAACATCAAAGGGTACAAGAAGAGAAAATAGTCACATTAAGGACACAGGACATGGTCCAGATGAGAATCACTTTCGAACGACTGCAAAACGCTGAACTGTTTGTTTTGGGGCCCCATTTCCGAAAATTCTTCTTGTTGAAGATTGTGGCACTTTGGCAATGGTTAAGGAGGGAATGCTTCGACGAGCTATTTTTGTGGGTGGTTCATGGTATCCATCATCATCAGTTTCAAAGATGCCTTTTCGTTTTACTCGAATGTGATTGGACGTATCTTCAACATCGTCGTCTTCATCGTCATCCTCATCCTCATTGTGTTCAGAAGAAGCCGCAGAACTTGTAGATTTTCCGATACTGAATGAGAAGGCTGGATTTGAGCTCCGCATTTGTTCGAAAAAGTCTTCAGCAGCTTCATCCGGGTTTTTGTACTTGGTGACGATGGTTTTAACTGGTTCAGGCTTAGCTACAGTCTTTGATTTTGGTGTGGGTTTTGGGACAGAGGCAGCTGTTCTAGATTTGGCAATATGAACCGCTCCCTTGGCGTCAGAATGGTGAATGCTGATGTGGGTAACCAAGCCTCGTTGAGTTCCGAAAACGCATGGACACATGTGGCAATCAAACTCTCCATCGGGTACATGGCTCACCTGGAGAAATAACGAAAGAATTATGATCTGTTCTTACAGCATCAAGTTTGTGTTGAATCTAGAAATAACTCACCTTGATGTGGGAAACGCAATGTGACTTGGACTGGAAGTTGTACCGACACGAGCTACAGGTGTATGCTTTTTTTCCACCAACAAGCCGGGGAATGGGGTAAATCCTGAGCAGAGATAATACAGTTAGAGATTGAACGGCGTATTCGTAGTGTTACTTTTGGCACTTACTGTTCTGAAGAGCTGACAGGCGATGCTTGGGGTAGTTCTTGAGCTACGACCTTTGGCGACAGTTTAACAGGAGTCCTCGCTTGTGCAGTCGCAACAGGAACGGGAGTGCTTTTTGGCGTTGGCTTCGCAGCATGATTAGCAAGAGGTGAAGCATGAGTGGATCGGACTTGCGGAGATGGATTCACCGATCTGATGCTCGGAGAGGCGTTTGCAGATCGAACATTGGGCGACGATGATACGCTAGATCTGGGTGAAGCTGTACTGGCACTCGAGGCCCTTGATGTTTGCTTCATGCTTTCTCCATGATAGAAGGCCATGTGGGTCCTTAGGCTATTTCCAGAAGTAAATGATTTGTTGCACACTTTGCATGAGAATTGGTTATGTTCTTTCTGCTTGTGTAAGCCCAAATCATCTTCTGTGCTGAAGGCAGCGCCGCATACACTACATTCAAAAACTTGCACTTGTTCTTCCTCCTCTTCTTCCACTTGCTCGTCCTCTTCTTCTTCTTCGCCAGCATCAGGATATTCAGCGTCATTTTGCTCTTCGTAATTTACAGAGCTGCAAGAATTATAAAACCTGTTTAATTACTGATTTAACCTTAAATTCAATTCATAGCATCCAACTCACTTATCAGCATCTTCCGCCGAATCATAATCATTCATCTGTCCACCAGTCACCGGGTTTCCGTCTTCGTCTTCTTGAGCGCCACTATGGGCAGCTACTGAATGTCTATTCAGCCCAACGACGGTAAGAAATTGGCAAGGACAAAGCTTACACTTGAATTTGCCATCCTTGACATGATTCGTCTATAAAGAAATATTCACGATGTAGGGGAATCAATCTTATTCTTTACAGCTTGATTTCAGTTTGAAGTAAAAACCTTACTCTTTTGTGGCTGACAATATCCCCTTTCTGCCTGAACATCATGCCACAGAGATCGCATGGAAACGGCTTCTCGCCAGTATGGACAGTCGAGTGAATTCTAGAATATTACATCAACGTATAAGTTATTAAACTTGTAATATTAACATTTGCATTCATGAAAAAAGCAATTTACCTTAAAGCATGAAAACTGCTATAAGTTTTCCCACAAACTTCACAAACAGGCACGCCGTTCTTGGTTTTGAACCCTTCGTCATCACCGTATCCAGTAGCCTGCATTAGAGCCGCTTCAAGATCCATCTGCGGTACACAAAATTCTTGTGGGTTGAATTCTGGCTCTTGTTCTTCTTCCTCCTCGTGCTCTCCATACTGAACTTCCATCATATTTAATATTGGGTCTTCGTGTTCCTCTTCGTCTTCTGGCTCGCTCTTGATATGAACTGCTGCTGTGGCTTGAGCGCTGGTGATGTGAGCAGGCTGTGTCCGACGAATATTGCTTGAAGCTCCATCAACTAACATGGCCATGCGTCTCATCAGCTCCGATGGTCGTTTTGCAACTGCTTTGGTCGGCGCACTAGACTGCCTGATGGCTTGTAAGAAGTTTACGGATGTAGTAGCCCCGTTTGAAGTTGAAGGCTTCACTTCCGGTTGATGAAGGGTATACGTCGGTTCTTTCGTAACGGCTGAGACTGAAACCTCTTCCCGCTGCTTGAACTCATTAATCGCTGATGATGGTTCAGAAGCAGTTCTGCCAGAATGGCGGTATCCGATATGGGAATTCAAACCGTTGTAGGTAGCGAAAACACAGGGGCAATATTTGCAAGGGAATTGACCACCTTTTACATGGCCAGTCTGCAACACAATAAATGAACATTATTTCTGTAACAGAATCAATTCGGAGTGACTCAATAATGTTCACACATACCAGCATGTGCTTGCGTAACCCTCGAAGGGAATGCATAGGATAATTACACAACGAACATTTGTAGGTGGTTTCACCATTGGCGTTCATGGACCTTCAAAGAAAAAACAATTGATTAGGAATTTTAATTCTTATTGATAAATCTTTTGCAGAACTTACCCTTTCGGCTGAATCTGAATCAAAGGCGGTGGCTTCGACAACGATGGCTTTTGTTGTATGAGTTGCTGAACTGCAACAGCTGCAGCTCCCGTAGGATGAAGCGCCTGAAATCGAAAGCTTTTTTAACCAACTTCTGAGTAGGCTGTATTCCCTTGTTAGATGCGATGCTTACCTTCGTATGCACTTGACAATCGTCTCTGGTCCGAAAAGTTTCCTCACAATACTTGCATTTAAACGGCTCCCCAGTACAAGCCCTACGGTGATTCCTGTAAAGAAAAATATATTGGTAAATGTTCTAGAGCTGGTCTGGACACTTGAGATAATGTTTCACTCACGCAAAAGCGATTCCCGAGTTGAACTCCTTTCCACATTTACATTGGTGGTGAGACTCCGCCATTGTACGTCCCATTTTGATCCCATGAATTGTGATATCTCCTCTATCTTGGTACATCCTCTGAGGTTGCAAAACCGGAACTGGAGTAATCGTAATTGAGGATGGAGATCCTGCAAGTCCATGGGCATTTCGACCACTATTGTGGTATTTTGTGATGTGAGTAGAGCGAGCCTTTACTGTGTTAAAGGCACAAGGACAGTGAGGACACTTTTCCCCTCCAAGCACATGAGCAACCTAGAACATCCAAGAAAAAATCATTAGGACTTTGCTATAACCAAAAGAACCGAGTGATTCTATCAAAATTATACCTGACTATGCAGCTTCAAACTCTTGCTATGAGTGAAGTATGCTTGGCATTTAAGACATTGGTACCGAGTCGGGCTTGCGTAGGAAAGGTTCACTTGAGGCTGAAGCAACTCAGTTTCGTCATCTTCCAAGTCATCACTACAAAATTGATCAAAAATCTATTGTGAATGCGATCTTCCAAGAAAGTTAGCACCTCATAACAATCAAACTTACGGCACAAATCCGTTGTCATCATCCTCATAATGCTGCTGAGACTCATCCAACGCTCCAGTTTCCATGCTAACTTCGAGAAAATCAGTCGCTTGAGAAATAGTATGGTGATGGGACAGATGTCTCTGAAGGGCCACCGGGATAGCAAACACACAGTTGCATCGATCACAAGGGAATCGACCGCCAGGAACATGGCTTGTCTGTATTCAAAGATTGCCAATATTAATATAAGCATTGCAGTCAAGCTAACATAAAATTGAAACCGTTTCTTCTTACCTGTAAGTGAGCTTCTTTCGCAGAAGACAATCGGAAGCCAAATCCACAAAGGTCGCACACATGTGGTTTCTCGCCGGAATGGATCTGTTTATGATTCCTGTAATGGAACAGTTGATAATACATATTTTACATTATCTCTCGTATATTGCTGAATCAGCCGTTCATCAAAAACTTACTGTATTTCGGCACCACCGGCTATACTGATTTCACAGTCCTCACAGTAATACGTATCAACTTCTTCCTCTTGAGCAGCTTCAGCTTCATTTCCATTTCGTCCATAGTAAGCTTCGGCAACAGGAGCTTGCTTGGACGCATTATAGATCTTCTGACCCGCCTTTGCTTGAGCTAATTTCTTAGCCGCAAACTGGTTAACTGATGCAGCAGAATGGAACAGATGTTTATGCTGAACAACTCCTACAAACATTAAATTCACTTTAGTAAAACTCTCATCCCAAAAATATATCTTCATTTCAAAAAACGCACCTGGCAAAGTAGCGAACACACAAGGGCACTTTTCACACTTGAACTTGCCATCTGGAACATGGCTGACCTGTTAGAACACAAAGGCATAAATTACTACCACTTCCTGAACTCACAAATTTCCTCACCGACTCATTTCGTACCTTCTTATGAGACGCCAAATTCGACGACGACTTGAACGCAGCTCCACATCTGTCACAAACATAGCTCCTCACTCCACTATGAACAAATATATGGTTCCTGAAACAAGTCCATTCCAATTTAGCATTTTCCCAGCTTAACTCCAACTAGATTTCAACTCGTCGTCATCCTTACCTCAGATACACCGGCTTAGTAAACACCTTATCACACAAAGTACACGGATATCCTCCACCATTCTCGCCAGTTTCGTCGTCCTCGTCGACTGTACCACTAAATGCATCTTCCTGATCCTGATGATCATCCTCCACAAGTTCCATTCCATTCTCTTCAAACTGTGGCTTGATATCCAGCTGTGTCGGGCTTGTAATAGGCTCACTTTTGCCTTGATCAGCATGGTAGAATGACAAATGCCTTTTGAAGTACTCTGCAGAGGCGAATTGACAGGGGCAAAACTGGCACTTGTACTGGCCTCCGTTGACATGACTGACCTACAATCCAAAGTTGAACTTGTTACAAATTCCCATGTAACCTTATAAAATGTGGTTCTATTTCCACTCACCTTCTTATGGGCTTTCAAAGTGGCGCTAGAGTTGAACTCTGCCTCGCATTCTTCACACTGCAGCGTCATTTCAGCAGCATGTAGAGCCAAATGGTTTCTGTAATCAGAGAATAATATCGTTACTATCAGGCATCTCTAAACTAAACCTCGAGCCATGTGTTTATACTGGAATGAACAGCTTCAAGCCCATACCTGCAAAAAGTTCCAAGTGGCCTGGTAATCAGAATATTTTTTTTCGAAAGTGGCCTTCTCAAATTTGTGCGAAATGAACTGCAAAAAGCTATTTTTAACCACTTTTTGGAAAATATAGAGAAAATTGACACCCAGCACACCGCCGGAGGCGCGAAAAATTCATATTTTGCAGTTCTTTCAGTTCTTGAGAAGGCCATTTCCGGCCAAAAGGCCGATGTGGCCTCCTGCAGAGGCCACATCGGGCCTTCTGGCCTTGTAATGACATTACCAGATTACCGCACCTTTTGCAGGCCTGTTCAAGCCTCAGCCGTCACTCGTTCAACCAATGATATAATATCCATATTCAAACTTGCAACTCTAAAACATACCTCAAATGAATTTCCGAACTAAACTTCTTCTCGCAATACCTACACTGGTTCTGGTCCTCTTCTTCGGTGGTCCAGTCCCTTACAAAATTGGGCGAATGAGTCGTTTGATGCTCTTCCAGCAAATCTTGTTTCGCAAAAGCTTTTCCGCAGTTACAAAAATACCATGCGGGTTCTTCGGGTTGCTTGCTAATTCTGATTGGTTTGTCTGAAAACAACAAAGAAAACACACTTAATGCTTTTCAGATACTTCAAGTTCAGTAAACATTTCAGAATTGTAAAGTTTTGAAAACTTTCAATCACAACCCATTAACCGGACCTGGATCCAAATACCACGTTAACCCTAACACCAATCAATTACCACTACTTTCAAACCACTTGACGAATGAATGCCTAGCTGACAAAGCGGCGGTTGGACAACTTGTTGACCAGAGCACCGTTGCGAGATTAGTAAAAGCTGAACGAGTCAAGCGGAGAGCTTGGAACTTGAATATATCATCACGACGAGGACTAGGGCGACAACGCAGTAGATACACGCAAATAATCCGTTTGAACTTACAGTCAGCCAACTGGGCCACCAACCACCAACCCCACCGAGCATTGAGAGAACTTGAGCTCTGCAGCAGCTTGTGTGGAATCAGTATTGACTTGCTCCTTCACGTCTGAATCCTATAGACGGAGCATTGTGGATTGTGGACGGATGTACTGGCGGTTGCCGCGATATGCATAACGTTCCTTGAGCCTCCTGACTGACTGATAATAGTAGAAAGAAGAGTACCTCGCTTCGAACAAGCTTCTGCTCAACCAAACGACTATCTGATATCTATCGCCGTCGTCGTGCACGGTAACTACAAAACACAACTAGCGATAACCTTTCTCGACGAGTCTCTTCCATAATAGCTACGAACTTGTTGACTTGAGAACATGACTACTAGCGCCCAGCGTTCCTCCAAAACATCGGTTTTCTAGTCTTGAACAGCATTACCATCCTTCTAAAGTACTTGAAAATTGTAGCTTCAGCTACAAAGCTTGGAAGTCATCCTTCTGAAGTACTTCAAAACTGTAGCTTCAGCTACTGCTACAGGCTTCAATTTTACTGATCCAACTGATGTTAAACCGCAGCTACAAAACCAAAACAAACCACGGATGTAAACATTGTCAAAAAACTTGAATTTCCCCCACCTTCCACTTTTCAAAACCAAATCAAGCCCAAAACAAGCTTGGTTCATTTAGCAAATCCTACAATCAACAACAATAGAAACCAATTAAATTAAACCAAGTCCTCCTCAAAGCCGGCATTTAATCAAAATCAAGTAACAATTTTTCCAGCATTGCAATTTCCAAAACGCTCGTTAGTTTATAGTTACCTTGTTCTTCTTCGACCATAATCAATCCCGCCGGCGTCCTCAAATTGCACTCTTGATGAGCTTCAATAACATCAGTGGGCTTTGGCATTTGCTCAGTTGCCATAATTTCTACTAGCCAACTTGTTGTTATGACGACCGAAACTGTCCCACATTCCAAGTCCAAAACAATCACTTCAACTTGAATTTCAACACTCGCACTACTACTGTCTCAAACTACAACTTTTTTGGGAAGGACGACAAAATGGTGGAGCACTTATTTCACAAGTCCTGTTGTTTGTCCAAGGACGAATTTACCTGTGGTGTGTCACTTCGAGAGCGACTCTTTCGTCGTTACCGTTGGAGAGCATGCAATTTGGAGTGGGCGAGAGCCGAGAAGGTAACAACATTTGGCCGGCGGAGGAATATAAGGAGTTTTTGGGCTTCTTCGAACTGCTGGCAAGGAGGAGTTTTTGGATGTGTACACAGTAGAGCTCGGCAGTAGAAGCAGGACTTGCAGCTCTGCTCTGCTCGCGCTCTTCGAGACAGTTGTTGTGCCAGCCGGTGATAGCATAGCGTTATACGAGCAGAGGTCGAGCTCTTTTGGCTCTGCTGCTGTTGTGGAGAACGAGTTCGAAGAAGAAGAAGAAGGAGTTTTTTCATAGCATTGAATAAAGGGGGACGTGGGACAAGGCCATAGCCAGTCAGTCAGTCAGATCAAGAAGTACATGAGCGCGGGAGGAAATGATGCATTGGGAAAGAAGGGGTTGCTGATATATATACTGCGGAAACGGCGTACTGACTCCTCTGCTCAGCGAGAGTCCCTCGTGCAGCTCTGGTCATGCCGAAGTGAAGATAGTGTCCGCTTTTGAAAGGATTCCAGAAACAGGAAAGCTTGTGCTGCTGACTGAGCTAGAGCTGCCGAGCAGAGGAGAAACGACGCAAGAGGAAACCGCGGGCCCTAATCACCAGCAACTTCTCCCGCTCAACGCCGAAACATTCCACTTTGCCCACTACTTCTCCGAACAACATTGACAACTCCAGGGGAAAATATGCCAGGCCAAAGTTGCTCCTTTGCCGATGGTTACGTCACTTTTTTGGGTTTCGTTCTGCAGCTGCTGCTGCTGGTCCGCTGCTGGTTCACCAGTTCAGACAGAGCCAAAAGAAAGCCAGAACCACCGATTTGGAACCATAGCGAAGATGCGTACTACGGAACATGGAACACAGGCTCAACATCATCTCCAAAGGATATGGCAGATATCCTTGGATGGCTAGACGGGCGAGAGTTACTTGGGAGGCGCGGGGTTTGAATTTACCATCGCACGCGAGAGAGAGACAGTGATGTAATATCAACATCAAGGTTTTTATTATGGTTTACACCTTTTCAACGGTAAAAGTGTTGGGATTGTTTGAAAACATTGCATTTAAAAGGAGCATTTAGGCTTTGGCACTATGTTTTGAAATAGTCGAAGCCGGCGACATTAGGTGGGAAGTCAGGCGATTGTGTCATTTAAGTTGACGGAAAATAAACTAGTCATTAAGGTGAGTTGGGAAGGTGGTAAAATGGGTGCTTGAAGGTGACAGTTGATAATGAATGTTTCTGGGTGTTTTTTCAGAAGTCTAATGAATAGGGTCTGAAGTTGCAAAAAGGTGGAGCAAAATGACGCTGTATTTGCGATCTCTGGCGACTAGGTTGCAGCCGTCATGCAGTTCTTGTGTGGCGGCCAATGGGTTCTTGACCAAGGGTTCATTGGAATTGGCTTCGGTTGGAGGAAATACTATGACAGTTGCAACAATGTCTACTGCTGCGATCCCGAGAGAAGCTGGTTCTTGGAGAGCAAGAAAAGCGGCTTATGTTGAAGCACAAGTGACTGCTAAGGGGATGTTGTCGTCAGTATCATCGAGTTTTCAAGTACCTTGTGTGTCACGGTTCGCGGAGCTTGGATCGGAGCAGTACCTAAAGTTTCAGAAGGAATATTTGAGGCTCAATGCTTCTGCTGTCCCAGAACCCAAGTTTGAACCGCCGACACATCATAATGTCAAGCCGCCGCCGGTTGATTTTGGGCCTGGAACTGGAGCGCCTGGTGGTGGGGAAAAGGTGGAGCGGAGTCCGGAGAAGCCAGCGGAGAATAGGTTGGATGTGGTTGCTAACCAGTTGGAGCAGTCGGTAAGAGTTGTTGGAGTGTTTGATTTTGAATTTGGGTATGAAGTTTTGAAGGACGAGTGATGATTTTTTGGTTTTGTTGTTGCAGCTCAGCAACTTCTTTTACCAGTCGTATAATTACCACCTGTTTTCGCCTAACATTGAACTCATTGATAAAATCAGGGGGAAGAAGACTGTGTAAGTGGAGCTAGATGAAAAGAGAAAGCATTATTGTGATGGCTCAGAAGTAGGATATGATTGACATGATTGATTGATTTATTATTTCATTCTAGGGGTTTGCCCGAATATGTCAGACAAGTTTTTATGCTGCGGTTCTATGGTCACCTTCGGTTCGCCTTCGTCGAGATGGAGTTGATGAGTCTATCAAAGATCCCACAGGAGAACAGAATTACTATTCGGTGGAGGATCAAGGGCGTGTCAGGTCTTTGGGTGAGCAAAAAGATTTTTGATACCAAAAGTATTTTGGTCCCAGACTTGAGTGAGACGTTGGAATTGACACTAAAGATGACATGTACTTGATGTTTGTAGGTGTTTCTCAAGTTTTGGAAGTACAAGTTGTGGCAATACAAGGAGGTCATGCGGTCGACTAACATTTGGAAGGAGGGTATTTCTCATTACGACCTTGGAGATGACGGACTAATTCATCGGCATATTATCGATAACGTAATGAATTCAGCTTGATTGAATTACTTGCTTTTCTCACAGTCGTGTTTTTAATATAAATGATGCATTTTACCTTGCAGATGGAGGAAGACAGAGAAAAGGAACCTTCAGATCCTCTCAAGCTAAAGAAGCTTCGACTAGCAGCGAAACTTGCTGGCGCTACCGGCGCAGCCCCAGCTCCTACTGCCTGTTCATCAACTAAACCTTTAGATACGTAAAGACGGTGTCAGTACCTTAGATGTTACTCAGATGCTAAGGTTCTGAGGTTTTTCTTCTGAATGCTAAGCAACAGTTAAGGAACGTTCCGTAGGCAATTTTATCGTTTTCTTTGTATTCTCGCATTTTACCATGTTCGGTTTACAAGTCTGAAATGTAGTGATTCTTTACTCGGAAAGTAGATGGCGCAGTACTATATTTATTAGAGTTTATCGTGCAGGATGCAAACAATATAGGAGTTGCGATTCTGGTGACAAGACAATGTAAAGGTTAAAATGTATTAAGAACTCGGATGCAATATCGAAAGTAACCAATTGTTGATAGTTTAGAATCTGAATCTAGCACTAGCAAATGTAGTTTACTGAGAGTACTATTACGTACACATTCTACATCTCACTCGAGCCCTTTTGTAACCGAAACACTTGCATGTATCTATGCGAAAAGTCCACTTTTCCCTTTGATTGCCACAAGTTTAGCTATATAGGTTTCTTTTGACCACAAGGTAAACAAATCACAAAAGCCAGGAGTTTATCCGTCAACAGTCTAGCTTTTCAAGTCTGTTCAAACTTTCACAGTACGTCAGCTCATTTCGTCCAGTTGTCCATGTGTTTCCGCCGTTGATGACTTACCTCTGTCGACATTACCCACTCAAACGGAAATGAATCCAGCTACACGTACGTTACGTTACAGAAAACCATTTTGCTATGCACTTGTTGTCTACTAATCCTTAAGCTTTCAGCCAATGTCCGAAATCCCTGAGGCACTCACATTGGTTTAAAGTCTTTCCACGAACCGATTTACATACTCCAATAGTTGATTATTGCTCCCGTTTTCACCTGAAACGTTCAAAGCCCCAAAGGCTTTTTGTTGTGTATGTTTAGGTAAGCCTTGTGATGTTTGAAAAAGAGATGGAAAACCCTTCAGCTTTTAGATGGCTGCCAAATGGAAATAAATACCGACGGGCCACGAGGGACACTTGAGTTCGATTCGAATACCAAATGAAGTTTCGACCTACATAGCTATTGCATGCCACAAAATCTTCTGACCGAACGACTACATTGGCGACTTCAGCAAACCTTCGATTTCTTCGGACCATGCAAGAACATATAGCTTCATGCAAAGACGGCGGACGATTTGAGATCCATTTTATAAATAATTTGCCATTCCAGTCACTCACAGTGCTTTCTCTTGTTTGCTTCTCGCACGATCAGTGTTTTCCCTTGACAATTTTAAATGCGTTTTGAGTGTGTCAGCGACTTATTCCGTCCAACGAAGCAACATCGACAAAGTATCCATGTCGATCAAAACGCAAGTCGGATAAGCAAACAACCGCTGATGGACTTTTTATACAGGCTCAAGTTCCATCTCGTCCCAGGTTGATCAAGTACAATTTTCATTGCAGTCTCGGAGAAATATTGACCGTTCGCTTTACTCGTTCAGGTCGATTCATCTTGCGGAGCTAGTCATATTTTACTTTCTGGCGGCGAAAGAAAAAGCACAAAGTTTTGCTACACTGACTGACTTTCTCCATGACGAGAACAAATATCGCTGGATTCTTCAAGTCACAGGAGACAGACTGGGTGTACATGTACGGAATTGACGTTGTTTTCGCCAATTTTCCTGTCACTCCCCAAATACAAGGGCACTTGAAGGGATCAAGTTCTTTGGTCACGTGTTGACGACACTCTCGACGAGAACTGAACTTATCCTTGGAGAACGGGAAGTCTGCGGAGAAGCACTTGAAAATATGGCGTTGGTAATGACGATCATCGTTTGTAGGCTGTTGTTTGTGCAGTTGACATGTGTTCTAGGCTCGTTTTTTGGCAAACAAGAAAGGGTTGTGTATGATTATGACAAATTCCATTACTCGACAAAAACTGGAGGAGGCAATAATAATTCATGTACTCTTTCAAAGGCTCGTCATGCGAAGGTGTGAGAATAGGGGACAGCAGCAAGTTATGTTCGTGTATTTTTGCCAACTTTCACTTAAGATAGATACTTGTGCACACAATTCTGTCACGACGTTTCATTTATCAATTCTGAACGTGGATGCAAACAAACTTTTGCAAAAAACACGTTCGAAATTTGGGCCGACCATCATTAGCCGCAAATCTCGAGCCGCACTTCTCGAGCCGCAGATCTCGGCCGCGGCCGCACATCTTGAGCCGCACATCCCGAGCCGCACATCCCGAGCTGCACATCTTGAGCCGCACATCTCGAGCCGCACATCTTCAGCCGCACATCGTGAGCCTACCATCACGAGCCGACCATCGCCAGCCGACCATCGCCAGCCGACCATCGGCAGCCGACGATCACGAGCCGACCATCGTGAGCCGACCATCGCCAGCCGACCATCACGAGCCGACCATCACGAGCCGACCATCACGAGCCGACCATCGCCAGCGGACCACCGTGAGCCGACCATCGCCAGCTAACCATCGCCAGCCGACCATCGTGAGCCGACCATCACGAGCCGCACATCTTGCGCCACACATCTTGAGCCGCGCATCTTGAGCCGCACATCTTGAGCCACACATCCCGAGCCGCACATCCCGAGCTGCACATCTTCAGCCTCACATATTCCGCCGCACATCTCGGCCGCACATCTTGAGCCGCACATCTCGAGGAGCCAATCTTGGGCCGCGCAACTCGAGCCGCACATCTCGAGCCGCACATCACGAGACGCACATCTCGAGCAACACATCTCGGCCGCAACCGCACATCTCGAGCCGCACATCTCGAGCCGCACATCTCGAGCCGCACATCTCGGCCGCGACCGCACATCTGGAGCCGCACATCTTTAGCCGTACATCTTCAGCCGCACATCGTGAGCCTACCATCGCCAGCCGACCATCGTGAGCCGACCATCACGAGCCGACCATCGCCAGCCGACCATCGCCAGCCGACCATCGCCAGCCGACCATCACGAGCCGACCATCGCCAGCCGACCATCACGAGCCGACCATCGCCAGCCGAC
>JAQGBJ010000230.1:0-52247 GCA_034698345.1 Sphaeridia pumilis
AGCTCCGTCATCTCCTTCTGAACTCGATGACAAGCATCGCTTCCGCCCTGAAAAACATGAAAGATTAATAAACTTTTCAACATTCAACACTATGAATACATATATCCATCCTTGCTTCTTCATCCCATTTCACTCGACTCCATCTTCAACTCTTGATATAATAAAAACGCTTCTGAACATTTCATTCCGAAAAGCTGAGATCTTGTCAGCTAGTCCCTTAGGTGGTATTTTCAGTTCAACAGCGCAGCGTCCATGCTCTACAAAACCCACTTCGGCCCTAATGACTAATGAGAACTTGTAATATGCGCCAAGGATTCGCTTTAGTGAAAAACTTTTATGCTATTCATTACTACCAATATTTCAAAGACCAAAACAACTAACGAGTTGCAAACTTTTTACAAACTTGTTTCCACCTCCAAACTACAAACAGATCAGCTCAACAAGACTCCTCATCAAACCCAATCAACGATCCAACAACCAATTTCCATCCGAAAGCGTCTATTCATTAGATTACACAACCTATAAAATTATCCATGGCTTAAAATAGCCTCACGTAAATAAATTGAATTAGGTTATCTCAAAAACGGCAGCCAGCAGCAACATCGTTAATCATCCTCGCCAAAGACCTCCCACACTACGACCACAAGCGGCGGCAAAAATACATGTCCTGGCAACACTTTTCTCATTTGGACCCGCAACTTTCCCCAAGTTCAACTCCACAACCAACATCATTCATATACAGCCTGCATATGTACAATTTCTTTCATCTAGTCTTTCCTATTAGCAGACAATTAGTATTCCCAAAGCAGCCCACTGGTCAGGTAAGGCGAGTTTTTACTGGACAAACAGGCTTCCGTACGATAATACGCATTTAACTCGGTGACCTTGTGGCCGTTTGCCATTTTTCCTCCATGTGCCCAACACAGGGTCAATTGTCATTCAGGAATGGCACATTGCTAAACACAAGTCAACTTGTGAAAATCACACTGTCAAAACAAAAGTGACGTCAACAAGTTGCTGCTAATCTGTCACAAATCAGCGCTTTGCACTCGTACTACCAACGAGACGCTGCTAAAAGTTAGCACTGCTAACTCTCAAACTTTTAAACATTCACTTCCTAGTTGAAGAATCCGTAAGCGAAGAAATCCATAGATGAACATCATCATCCACCTGCTTCGTGTAACTCGACTCTCTCCAATACAAACAAAATCATAGACTCTTGATTGACTTTTACCTGCACACTTTTCCCCGTCGTGTCTCTTATGTTCCAACAACATGTTTGAGCCGAAAATGTCAAAATCAATTTTTAGCTTCAACTCCACTAGTCACCGAAAATTAACAAAAGTCGATTTTGTCAACGATCTTGACTTCATTTCCAAATCTCGCACAAAACTACCACACACTTGTAGTTTAAACTCCACAACCAAACTAATGAACCACCACTAAAACGGCCTTTCAACAACGTAGCCTTCAATAGCCACACACGTCCTTATCAGACGATCCTGGAGAAAGACAGTTCGAAGGCTACCAAACACATGGAGCAACAGATCTGATAATGTCACTATACACTGGAGCCAGGGACAGCGCAAAACGACTTGTCTCGACCTACACTCGCCAAAAAATGAGTTGAGCGCTTTGAGAAATCCCACACGCTGCTACTTTTCGCAAATAATAATAAACAAACAACAAGTGTGTTCAGGCCGAGAGCGACCAGAGACGTGCCCAGCACATAATCAAACGACGATCAAACTGATACAGAGCTGCCTCCACAATCACGTGTATGTAATGATGACGCTGTCGAGCGAGCAGCGTCTTTGCACTTGACACTTGTTCAGCATTAATCATGAGCAACATTTGTTTTTATCCCCAAGAAGAACCAACTTTTCAATTGCGCTCCTGCTCCTCCGCTATCTGACGACGCTGCCGCGCGCGCTCTCAACAACAACAACGTAACCAACGCAAGAATATTGGCAATGATTATGTTGCGCGCCACCAAAATCACCAGCAGCATTAGCATCAGTCATCATGAGCTCTTCTATACTACTACTACAATGTTGTTACCATTTTACACATACGTGGTAAGTAAAGGGGTAGAAGGTCATCAGGAGCATGATTTAATTATGACTACCTTTGGTAATATGCTGGGGATCCTATGAACCAACCTTGGCTTTCAACACACATGTTTTATGGCTCTGGATTCTCAAGGGCGTCCACCACCAACACAATTCACAATGTGTTGACGACGACCACTACGGCCACGGCCAATAACAAACAAACACACCAGCAGCAGCGTCTGCCAGCGTCTTCCTGATTGTCACTTAACAGCGCCGCCGTTTCCCCGTTCGCCATTCTTGAGCTCCTCATCGCCATCAATCTCCCTATTCCAACAACAACAATGTCTAAAATTCGCAATCCGTCAACTAGATTCCACAACACAACCGACCCACATTCTAGACGCCACGACAACAAGACCAAAGAAATTCTACAGCAGTGCATATATAACAAATTCGCTCCTGTCAAGATACCAAAAGTATATGACCATGTGTCTGTCTCGTCTTTCTTGACTAACTTGAAACTTGCTCCGCTAATGCCTCCTAATCTAAAAGCTAATGAAGTTTGCACTAGTGTTTTCCGCGTCCTTGTAGCCAAACCTGCTTCTTCTCTCTATGCATTACTTATATTCATGCCAAAAACAACCTGCTGTGTCACATTTCCCAAGTCAACTTCATCCAAGCCCAACCTACATTTCCATCACAAAATCCAGCCGTCCTCGGCTATCATCCTTTGAACTAAACCGTTTAAACTCCTCCAACTGAATTAAGTTCCGCGATTCAAAGAACAAATACAAAAATTCATTATTGATCCAAGAACTTGGCCGGCTGACGATTCCCATCGAGAATGTTACAATAGGGCGTGGTGTCGTGTCAGTCGCTAAAATGTTTTGTTCCTCGACTTTTTTCTCCTATTCCAGCCAACCTTTTCCTCATTGTCCGTTCAAGAGCGTTCACAAAGTTCGAGGTTGCACACTTCCAAAACTTGTTTTTCCTCCAACCACGACAATCACGACAATTCCATACCCTACAAACAGGCATTGTCAAATCAAAAAGACTTCTCCAACCCGTAACATTAGGGATTCGCATGCATCCTCTTCGCCATTGTTTCAAGTCATGAGTCAGACGCTGCAATCGATATATAAATTCAATACACCTCAACTTTTCGATTAAGCATTTCATAAATCTGTGCCTATCAGCTAAAAAAACTATGCTAAAACCTGGCCTACCTTACAATATGTCTTCTTATCAAACCACCCCATCATATCAGTAGAAACACGTGCGATCAAATCCACACACGAGAGTCCTCCAGACACCATAATTTCCCACTACCAGATAAACCCAATGCCATTGCCACGTGAGCAACGTCAGCAGCGTCGATCCACATTCAAAGAAGCTTTGACTAAAGGTAAGCTCTCGGCATTTAAACGGCAATGATGACATTAATTCACTTTCATGCACTTGACGCTTGCTATAGCCACAACATACGCTGAACCAGACTTGAAACTTCTCAATGAACGACCAGTTGTTCATTCCATACTCGAGACAACCAGCTTTCAAACTCTACATCATAAACAGCGCCATAAACATTTTTACGCAACCAAACTGGCACTTGCTTTCAGGTAGAACGAATTCAAGATATATTTTCGCAGACAAACATCCTGTGCGGAAACAGGACGTGGAGCGCTGCGCTGGCAACCAGCTTTTCTAGATACGCTGCTGCTGCTGGCCTCGGCCTTGTCCATTGTTGTCAGTGTTATATCTTTATATGTATAATTGTCATATTCCCAGATTATAATCAAGCCCATCTTCTTCGTCTTGCTTATATGAACCTTCATTAATTAATTGGACTTCTATTTAGGGGTATGTTTTAGCAAAAAACAAAGCTTCTTCAACTTCACGGATTACAAGACAGAAACCCGTTTGTTTACAAGACATAATTATAAGCCCATTTCAACTTTTCTCACACAACATCCTTTATATACCTGCCCAGCGGAACCAATGCTCACACGTGCAAAACCAGCTCCAGAGAAACAGACACGCTTTTGACTGCCTGACTGACTGACCCGTCTTCACACCCCCAAACTTGGTCAGTGTGCTACGACGACGCTTGTTCGATTCTTCGATCCCATACCAAAACTTGCACGTTACTTTCCGCTAACAAGAGCAAATTCCCTGCCAGTTCTCTCGCTTTCCCTCCTTCACCGGAAGAAAGCTCCTCGTCGACACATGGAGATTTTGGCGGAATTAATGTTTTCGCCCAACCACCATCATCCATTCACAAGATGCAATTTATTTCTAAACCATTACACGTGCGCCCACCTCTCCCCTGTTTATTTGCTTTTCCTCCACTGACTGAAAGCAAACAAGCTGGGAAAATATTACTGCTGCGAATCTGGTGAGTAGAACAGAAACCGGCGCTTATACATTTTTCAATTTCGCTTCTGTCTTCAAACTTGGTTACTGGGGAAATGGCCCGTACACGCACTACTTTCGCCCTTTTTCTTCTTCTTCATCTGCTCTTCCCATTGTTTACACTGTTAAAAGGCTTTTACTACCTTCCGTAGTAAACTACGCCAAAGATGAGACAGGCAACATTTAGCAAACCGCAACAACAACGACGTCCCTCATTCATTCTGCAAACTGGTTGCCATTTTATGACATAACCCACCTGCAACTGCCGATGCCTACGTAACTTCAATAAAAAGACAGGCGAGACGCTCATCAGATATAATAATATCCTTAGTGTTGTGTCTCAAAATCGACCAACCACAAAACATAAACGAAATGGTCTGAAATGGCACGACAACTTGTCCATTCCACCAAAACACATTGACAACCACCAACTCCCTTGACGAATTGCAAGCGCAGACATACATACACGTCGTATTCCCAAGGCCAGTTCAACTCTATTAAAAACTAAAAGCACGTCAAACTGGTCAAGAAGAAGAAGACGAAGAAGAAGTCGGACAACCAGAATGAATCCCTTTACTATCGAGTGTATCTCTCGACTACCAAGATTCTTTCAACCTGTTCTTAAATGCTCGATAGTTTGCCTTGTTCGCCACAGGAAGAAAAAACGTGGACAGTTTTACCAGTTCCACTTTGTACAAAGGAACCACCAACAACCGCACAAAAACAAGTCGTAAAAACTTGAGAATGCGTATAATATATTTTGTATGTGCGATAAGCTTTTTATCCCCGTCACCTGTTACTTTCTGAAGGACAACTCTAACATGATCAGCATGAAGCTATTGTTTTCTTGCTCTATTGCCATTTATTCCACAACCCGCTCACTCTGTCAGTCAGCCAGCTTACTGTAATATTCGCACGCTTAAAACGCACTCTTTTTCGAACAGAACCATTGTTGGAGCTAGACGCAAAAAAGCCAAGACTAAAATGCGACAATCAACTTTTATTGTGTGATTCCTCTAGAGATATTTTATTCGCTTCAACTTATATTTCCAGCACCTTCAAAAAATCCGGACACGTCCATCCAGTCTCAAGTTTTTGTCAAGGTATAATCTGAGCAGGTACATGTGACGGTGGGAGAGGACATGTTTACCATGGTAACTTTGATATCAAGTCGTAAGCCTTGTAAATATTTGCTCAATATATAAATCAAGGAAAGAATAAATGGTGAGAATGTGATACGAAGAAGAAGAAGAAGAATATTTCGTTCAACTCATGTCATGGGCAAGATGATCCGCATCTGCAAACAATCTCGTTGCAGCCCCAGCAGCGACAAACAGGTCACAGAAGAAACGCTTTGGAAAAAACTTATCGTCTCTTAAGATTTTTACCCCCTCAAAGTTTTTATTGACACAAATCTCCTCGATGCATAAAAGTAACATTACCACTTTGACACCACATCACACACCGTCCAAGTACATACAGTCTTCTAGAGCAGAGGCATTGACAGATAATTCTGCTCGTATCCCCTTCTTCAACAAACTCAACAACAACGGCGACATCTTCAACGAGATTCTGTCTGTCACCATCAAAATGTGAAACAGACGTTTCCTCAAAATGCATGGTTTTCCAAAAAATCGACATATACAATATGTAGTGTAGTGTATAATATATTTTATTTTCATGTGGTAGTAAATGGTTGCAACATGTGGAGCAATGACTTTTTTCAAACACATCACTTGCCGATACTTGCTGTATTTATGCTCAGAACCATGTTTAACAAGAAACTGTCATAAACTAGGTTCCTGAGTGAGCATGTGTAATTCGATCAGCCCAAGAGAGACTGTCGAGAGAAAAGATCCATAACAGAAAGAAAGCAAGAGACAGAACACACCTCCTCGTTTAAAGTTCAGCTTATATCGAAAAGGCATGAAAAACGTTCACCTATTTTTACAGCAGGTCTCTCCTCCACTACTAATATAAACGCTAAACCAAAAGATAACGAAACTAGCCAACTACCGTTCCCAACGTATCCATGTTACAAATTCACACAACAAAATTTTACTACCCCATTCACAGCTCATAAACACCCCCTTGGTATGCTCTCCCCCTAAATAGTATCAATTATCCGCAGTCTTTAGCTCTTGCCAATTATATCGCAGAGTAATAAACTCGTTGAGCTCAAGAAAAATTCCAGTATATGTCTATACGCATTCAAACTTGTTCAACGTTTCCACCGCAGACAAAGAAGCTAGTGTCCGCGTCAGTCGTAGATCCAACTTCTTCCAACCGATAATATCAGACACCGTCCAAGTCCGCATCAACGTCTTACAAATGGCAACTTTGTTGACACAGATTTACCCAAAGAGTATTATACACGTCTTAGCCGATTTCCCTGCTTTCAAATCGACTAGATTCCCATTATCAGCACTACTAATCAGCAAACCAATGCCATCATTATCATGGCGAGACTTGCGCATCCACTTGAACCCCGCTAATCAACCTCGTTTCTAGCCCAAATACTATTAAATTGAGACACTTGTTGTCCTCGTCTTGTCGTCACCCACCATTAATATAAATCCTCCCCATTCCAACATATTCTAAAAGCACCAAATGGTTCAAGAAATTCGTTAATGAATTGCTTCATTTACTATCATGTTGCAATTCGCAAATTTTGCATCACCAAATTCCATGTATGACATGCAATTGCGCATTATGCGAGGAGGACAAGTTTCTGATTCCCGGGGCTTTGCATAAGAATTTTTAAACTTCTTTTTGTTCCCACTTACCCCCCTGTCATAGCTTCTTCTCCTTTGCCAATTGTTTGCTGGAAATTCGCGCTCATCAGATAAGCGAACATACCATTGAAAACGTCGAGGTCTACCGAAAAATGCTATACTAACTTACAAAGCGCACTTGAACTATACCAAATCAACTGAATTTCGTCTATAACTTTGTTAGACTCAATTCACAGCATTCCATTCCTTGTACGTAGTCAAATAGCCCTTGTACGACACCACCACTAGAAGAACTCTATTCCCTTTTGCTAGATCAAATTTCCTCTTATCCCCTCAAGATTTAAAACTGATTTTGGCCTACACAACACACACTTCTACACAGACTCGTCGGCACGTTTTCAAAAGGCCGACGAGAGGTAGCGAGATCTCTAAACCCGTGAAAGTATAAACGCTATTTGCGATAACGGAATACGATCGCATCCATTAGCGCCAATGTCATAGGCTACAAAAGTCATTTGTGTCTATCGGATACGCTGGCAAGCGCTCGCGAAAAACTTGTTCCTCCAAAAGCTACCGCCAAAAGTGTGATAAATGAACAAGACTATCAAAACACTTTCCACTCGGTATCAAACGCCTTGGATTATTTTTCTCTCTCTCTTTTTCGATGTCTCTGTCTGAATCCGCTCATCCTCTTGTAGCAGCCGAATCTGTAAACCATCTAACGAATTGACTCAACAAATTCTTGTCCTCAGCAGGAAAGTTGGTGCCAAGAAATGTACGTCACAAAACTCGCGCATCATGCAATACCCGCTCTCTTTCACGGGAGAGACGGGAAAATTTCCTACCTTAATTAGGAAGCTCAACATTGCAAATTATCACGACAAAAAAGACGACAAACTTGTACAGGAAAAGGAAGAGGCAAAAAAGGCAAAACTTGGCCTGCGTTGCCAAGCGTCTTTGACGTTGCCGGGTTAAGATAATAAACCGGGTGACAAGCTGCCCCGGAAGTGCAATGACTTTGCTCGCTAACTACTGTCAAAATATAAAACGTATTCGCTGCCAGCTGGACTTGTAAAGGCCACGAAAGTTTCTTATGTTGCAACAGCAGCGCCATCACCTCCACCACCAACGCCATATTTGGAGAAAAGCAAATGTTATTTGCTTTAATATGGCCATAACAGTTTTGACATTTCCTCTCGCCACACAACAAGTGGAAATGACAGTTTTATATAACTTGAGGATTGAACCAAGGAGCGAGAGCTCCTCCACGTGTAAAATGTTCCTTTCACTCTTTTTCAAAAGTTGCAAAACCTGTTACGTAGTCAGTCATTCATGTATAGTTTCCGTCCGCATTTAAAAGACAGCCTCATATAGTATGCATAAGGGCGTTTCTCGGGCATCTTTCTTCCTCCCTGTTGGCCTTTGATTCCATTACCGCAAATGATGCAAGAAAATGTTAAAAAATTGTAAACGCCGCAATACTGGCTCACGTTACTATCGCTCGAACAAATACCGGGCGTACGAGGTTTCACAATATTTAACGTTAAGGCAGAATGAAGGAACGGTGGTGGTAAAACTGATTTCGCTATTACTACAACTAAAACGTCGCTTGGTGTTTGTTTGTTTGAGGAGAAGAAGTAGAAGACTATATAAAAGACACTAGGAGAGAGATCCAGAGACGTGATAGAGTTAAGAAGCTGCATCTATTTTTACAGTTTTCAGGTCTCTGCAAAAAATTGCCATTTGGCGTGTGTCATCCGCCAAATGAAAGCATCGCCATTATTTTCCTTTACCCCTCCCGCTATACTACTCCAAGCGGCGAGTTTAGTATGGTGCAGCAAGGAACCTAAAATATTTCCAAAGGCTTCTAGCTTTTTGCTCCAACTATATTTCGACTAGGAGATGGATAAAGTCGTCTCGAGGAACGAAACCCACCGAGATTCCTGAACCAGCTAATCATTTTCTATATACTCATCTTTAAACATGAATGGAGAAACGCCAATTTTCTCCACGTCAAACAACATTATACTCGTCTCCTACCAACCAATAACAACTTAACAACCTTATTTCTTGCACCGACGACTCTTTCAAAACCTTTTGTCAAAACGTTAAGCTATTCTTGTACTTTGAAAGCGTCTTTTTCGCACCCACGTAATAATTATTTCCTTCTACACAAAATGTGACTGTTGCATCACTAATGTCCGTCAAAATCACCGATTTCACATTTACCCTCGTGAACTATTTACACACAAATGTCTAGTCAAGGCCTCTGCTCATAAATGTGGTAAGCTTGAAGAAAGGTGCGTTCATGTTACTTTTCAATTCTTGGTCAACAATTAGCATTGTTCAATGACGTTACCGTTTCTATAATACATGTACTATCCCTAGGAGTGAACCAAGTCACGAGAGATGTTACGTAAAAAGAGACGTCTCTATATATACTTACCACTTCTTCCTTCTAGCAGCCACCTCATTTTTTGGGAAATGTATTCTTGAACCAGTCAGGAATCACAGTAAAATCACAAAAAGTTTCCACCGAAATTCGGCACTTGAAAAAAAGAACGAATGACAGGAATATTGTCTTTTGTAGTAACTGACGTCAGAGAAAGTGTTGGTGTGGACGCGGCAGACTTTGGTTGACAACTATCGCTAGATATTATGTGAACTCGTTTGACACGGACCGACTCGGCTGCCGGTTGCATCTACTGTATTCTTTTTCCGTCAAGAGTCGCAAGAAGACTATGCCAAACTTTCAAACTGCAATCCATTTTGCCTTCTTGAGCTGCAATTCTATAAGCTACTACCAAGTGTACTACTGTATCTACTATTTTCTTTGCACATTCTGTTGCATCCCATCCAATGTACATAGCTCGCCAACTTTTAATATTTCAAGTACTATATAGTTATAGGAGCAGCTCCTGGCATTCTATCCCTTTTGCATCCGAGCTATTTAGAACGACTTCATTAGGGTCACACAACCATCATCTTCTTGTTCAAGTCCAGAACAATAATTACCCAATGCCAACTGCACATACGAATATATTTTGTCATTCCAATTCCCTATATCACCCACATGCCATTCAAAATATACAACGCCGAAATATTTTACATTGACGACGAAACCAACTTTGAGCCTTCGACAGGATATTTTGTCGTCCAACCAACAAGACAACCTTCGAACGGCGCGAAAGAATGCTTTCCTGGCAGAATCTGCAACGAATTAATTTGGACGTCATCCGAACATTCTCTAGGACAATTCAAAATTGTATAGAGCAATGTCACAGTCCGTGAAATGGATGTGTTTATAAGATTCAAAAAGTGCGATACAACTATTTGACGCTAGAAGAGAGGCGATGACTAGCACAAAATATCCTTGAAACGTTGCCTTGACGGCAGCTATGAAAAGCTCTACAACGTCATACTTTGTTCGATGCCGCAGCGTATATTTAGTATAAAAATTTGATACATTCAGAAGCCCATCACGGGATGGATAGGCTACTACATTTTTCGCTATTGTCCCATCTGTATTGTTGCTAATGAGGAATTTTTGTCTAGAAACGAAATAGCAGATACTTGAGCTTTTGTGCGACAGTGAATGTAAAAATTTCAACTTTCTCATTCAATCAGACAACTTTGGAATACAGTAGTGGAGCGGAGCAAAAAGTAGGGAACAAGTTGAGATTTTTGACGTAAGCTTGAGCTAATGACAGGTATTTGTATCACGGTCGTAGTTGCTCCTTATGAAACCTTGTTAAATCCAATCAAAACGTATTCATCCTTCAATCACGCATATCTTGTGACAGAT
This sequence comes from Sphaeridia pumilis, assembly GCA_034698345.1. Taxonomy (NCBI): domain Eukaryota; kingdom Metazoa; phylum Arthropoda; class Collembola; order Symphypleona; family Sminthurididae; genus Sphaeridia; species Sphaeridia pumilis. The sequence goes on from JAQGBJ010000230.1 coordinate 11,007, forward strand.
TGTGCAAGTCTGTGTAAATAGTACACGCATGAATTGGAAATATCATTACGCGCACTATGAAATTACGGCATCTGTTCTTGATGTTGAGACTACATGATGATTCTGGTACAGTTTGTCTCTACTTTAACTCCATCTGTCATCCTCACCCACGTAGTATTCTGATTACGTCTTCTTCTTCTTTCGTAGGTTAAAAAAATATCCTAGTAGCATTGCTCATGATAAAGCAGTACATTTAAGTACAAGCTCAATTTAATATGGAAAAGAGCAGGTTAGGGATGCGTATATGTATTTGATGAGCTACCTTGTCTTTTGGCAATGCCAATAAGGAAGAGTCAGAGGCCTGCACAACCAAGTCAGACAGTCAGGGTCGCCGTCAGAATAATCAGCTTCATGGCAGTTGGCAAATTTTTTGCAATATCCTTGTCCTATTCCGATCTGTTGGTTGGTATGTGGCTGCTGCCTATGAATACAATCTTGCTATTCCCTTGTTCAACAAGGACCTTCAAACACTTTTAAATACTCATCGCATTACGTGGTGACTAGCTCGACCCCACACAAATTCGCGCTTCTCACACATACAAATTCGCATACTCGCTTACTACTCTCATACGTGTTTCTGCCATTCCCGCGCAGCGCCTGTTGCCATTTTATATGGATACACTCACACACACGCTGACTGACTGCGTGGACAAACACAGGAAAACCTAGCGGCGCGTATCATCATGGCCAGGGACGAGACAGGCTCAATGGCATCATTGCCATTTATCTCTCACATTAAAAAGATTACGTATATGGAGGAAGGGTTGAGGCGGGCTACTACGATGACGGACGTACCCACAGACATACAAACACACATTTTCGCAGCGCTGTAAAAATAATAATAATAAACCAAGCATTACAAGACACTTACTTCCGTCCATCACAAAAACCTTTTCAACAGACACCTTGAACTTGTGTGTTTTTTCCTCATTGTTAAACTGAATGACGGTGGCGAGTGGCGAGGGATATTAAACGGATCGATCAATTCAAGCCAAATTCCAAGGTGGTGTGTGAGTGTGTCTGTCTGTGTGGCAACTCGTTAATAGCTTATTGCCGCAGTTTCTATTTTACCTGTCAGCCACAACAAATATTGCAGACACATTTTCTAGGGGAACACAAACTGTAGAACTGCTGTCAAGCGCTGTTCCGTCAATATTATATGTGCATTCTGCATATTTAATTGACATTCAAGGGCACACGCATAACTATATAATACTGTTCCAGGCCGAGACAGACACAAACAACAGGAGGAGAAAAACAAGTGAGATATTTTGTAAACAATTACCTGGGCGAAACGTTGGTGTTGGGGAATTGATAAAAAAGCTTTTGCGTTATATAAAAGAAGAATGCGCAATTTTTCGCAAGTTTTGATGAAACAACAAACACTTGGACGCAATCATCGACGACGGCAGCTGCAGCATCATTAGGCTGTAATCAAGCCTTCCTCAAGGCTACAACAATTACGTTTACTTTCATTGAAACGTTGAGAAACGCTTGGGACGCTTAACGCACTTGACGTAAACAAGTGTTCGCTATATAGTTACGCGTTACGCCTCTCTCCTTCGCATGTTTCATGACAATTCACATCTGACAGCCATGGCAATCAGCTTCCCCCACATACACACAACTTGGAAATTCAATGTGAAGGTGACTGGATGGAGGTTCAGGTCAAGATGTTTTAACAATGCCTTTTATAAACCTTTGTCCCTTTGTTCAAGCCTCCTTCTTCCCTGTTGACCACTAACGCGCGCTAACTTGCCTGATTCCATCTTTTCCTACTATAAATAAATGTCAAGGATTCTATGAGACCAACGATAGTCTGTAAGGACCTTCAGATGGACATAACAATTTACTGTCTCAGTCAGCTCAGACTTAAACGTCAAAAGAGTGAGCGAGTTGCTGTCTGTCGTCCACTTGAGCGTTTGTTTTTAAACACAATCGATCCACTGACCTCTTACCACAAACAGTCGTAATCTGCACAAACCACAAAATCCGCAATGACACCTAATCACCAAAAGACAATCAATCAGTTTTCGTGGGAACGCTCATTATTATTCTCTCGACGAAACGGTGTATTTGTTCTTTGTTTCGGCTTCCACACCAGACGGTCGCCTTGAACACTTGCCTCATCATAATTTTAAAAATTGACAGGAAAAAACGCCAAGTGACCGAAACTCACGACCTATGCTCGCTTACAAAATTTTAAAAGAATTATACGGGTAGACAAAAAGTGGAGATAGGAGACATGGGATTTCTTAATGACTTTTACACATATGAGCCGGCCGAGTGTCGTTGTCATGTGATATGCATTCTAAAAAGACCGAAAATGCCGACAGGTTCAACACTTTCATTGACATTTGAAGGGAATACAAGTCGGTCGAGTGGAGGTCTTGGAATTGGGAGACTTGTTTTGCCGAGCCGAAACACAAAGCTTGAAAGCATAACGAATATTTCCCCTTCCTACCTCCACTGGAGCTTCAAAAGTTGAAATGTATTTTGTCTGTAGTCTCATCTATTACCTCCAAGTGTCACGCCAGTTTTACAAACTTGCAAGCAGATACAGTAAATATAGGTTTTTGTCGGTGTTGTATTTCACAGTGAAATATCAACAGGCTCATCCCAAGAATTCCTCAGAACATGTACAAACTCTAATAAGCTAAAAGTTTGGAACATTATAAAACAAGAGTGGAACAACATATTCGCTTTCTAAATTAACTTGCTACATAAAGCCGTAAGAGCTTTTAACTACAAGTTACCCTTCATTCACTTGTTTCTCTGTAATCTTTGACACAGATCCTCTGGAGGCAGCTCCCACAACAACAAACAAACAAACTACCTGCTTTATCTACTGCCATGCTATAAAGGATCTGATCGCGTCTTCTTTTTACATCTGCTAGCGATAAATGTCGTCTCCAAAACTACAAGCTAGAAGTTCAAATCTTAACGGATCGAGTCCACAGAAGCTTTCAAAGATGTACAATTTTACCTTCCACAATCCATTAGATCCCTCAAGCAATTCACTACACGACCGACATTTACATGCAACTTCCGTAAGAATAGATAAACGCTACAATGTCTCAACCGCATACATCCTGGTAAACAAGAAATAATTTCAGTCATCTTTACTACATCTTCTTGAGCAACAACTAGGCAAAAGTTAGCATCTCCATTCATCCAACGTCAGCAAAAGTTTACACGTTGCAAACTAACTCGGTTTCAGAATCATAAACCACTTCCTAACCCATATCAAGTATCCGAATGTATCAGCAGATTTAGCTGCATTTTGCATGTGAGCATGGTCGCCATTTTTGCGAAACTGGCTCAATCGCCATCTTTATGACCTCCTAAGGTTTCCAATGTTGAGCTTTGTTTGTTCACGTGGACTTAAAAACTTTGAAAACCATCATTAAGAGTCGATAAAAGTTTGCTGAATCAACACACGGGTCTTTATCGCAAAGTAGACCGGCTTTAGAAACAAGCAGCTATCGAGATTGCACTGCATCATCGCTAACAAAATCATATAAAAATTGTTTGGATCACTCGACGACTAGTCAATAATACATATAATGTTGCAGGCGACAGATTTTCCTTATCTTTCAACAACGTGCCACTCTTGCGCAAAAAATGCCAGTTTTGTATATCTTCCTGGATCGATTTTGCCAAAACAATGGCATCCTTTCAAGTACTTGCCTCGTTACAACAGCAAGTCAGGAACCATATCATATTCATACATCAAACATAATTGATGCTTTCACTTTGTATTCTGGAGCATGTGCACATTCAATAAATCTTACAAGCCACAAATCTGCACCAACACGGAGCTAATATTAGTGTATAAACTGGAAAAATTCAAGCGCCATTTTACTGTTCTTTGGAGGGAAACAGCCATTTGATCTTTTACAAAATTGTGGAAATCAAAGCATGAGATTAGAATCTGTCGTGCTTCAAAGACTTCTTTGATCAATGACGTTGCAATGATTTCTTTTGAGTCCATTGATTGACCACGTGAAGGATATTCATTTGTCCCAACAACTTGAATTTATATAATTGACACATGTCGTTTCATGTTTGCTGTTATTGCATACAGGTTGCGTGTAAAGTAATAAATTGTTGAACTGTAAAGATTTGGGCAATTTCAATCAACTCAATCGGAGCAGTGGCTGGTGGGTAGCCTTGCTCTGTGATATCAGAATGAAATTTGCCATCTATAAATAAACGAGAGGAATTTGGCAAAAAATTTATGTGTCTGTTGACACAATTATACGACTTATCTAAAGCTTGAAGAGCACGCTTCAAACGATTAGCAAAAGACATTAAACCACTCATCGTTTATCTTTTGATTTGTTTCAATCTGATTATTGGAATGCAGTAGCGATATCAATTTCTGCCTGCATTATTTACATGGATTCATGGGAACTGTGTCGATTAGAGCCAATTCAAGCTAACCTTACCAGGTCATAGGGACAAGAGCGAATTTTAAATTACAAGTCAGTTTAAACTTTGAACCAATTTCAAAGGTACAGGTGTACTCAAGAACCCAAAACCCGATACCTACATTATATTATACTGCGAATAGAAGGCCATAAGGGCCATATGACGCAAACATCAAATTTGACACCTTTTTCTCGTAGGTACAAATGTACACAAGCTTCAGGTTTCATTTCCTTTTTTCTTGTAGGACGACTTTGCGTAGTTTGAAAGTCTGCAAAGGTTATCAGACAGCTCAGTCAGTCAGCTTCCTCTTTGACTTGACGCTTTGTCTATTGCAAAATAATTTCACAAACTGTAAATATTAGCAAAGAAGAGCAAGAAGCGTCAGTGGCGCTAATCAAGATTCCATTGTCATTCGCTCCTCGCTCATTTGTCGTTTCGCCTTGGTGTTTATTTATGTTGTCACACACAAGCTCGCGCTCATATAAAAGACAATCAGCGATGTACACAGGTAAGTTAAGGGGACAACAGCATAAGAACAAAACTTTCAGTAGTTTAAACTGGACTGCATAATTACATGTGATCATCACACATCATATAACAACAAAGAAGTCGTCGTCACGTTTGGTTGACACAATGCCGCCGCAACTGCATGACAACTTTTGCTTGCCATTTAGCCTCCACTATAAGATGATATTTACACACATGATGTGACAGCATTGAGTTTGCGAATCACAGAATCAGGGAGGCAAGTGATTATATGCGATAAGGCGCAATCATGGCGATGATCAGCAAATGCATATAACTCGACTCGCTCCCCATTTTTCTAAACACTATCTTTCGCAAACACGCTGTTTGGCAAAAGCGATCAAAATACCGCAGACAGTTGAATGAAGCTTATGCAGCGCACAGACGCTTTTATAATAATATTTGCAAACTCTAATGCGACTTTGAATCTAGCTCAATTTTTGCCTTGGTTTAATGTAAACGTAGACAGTTGACGTCCTCGTCGTCGCCGACGGCATCTGTAGCACTTGGAGAAGCGCATCTTGGACTAGATAAAGTCATACAGCATGGAAAGCGTCATGATATATTTTTTTGATATTGAAGCGACAATAAGAGTTTCCATTATATCTGATATGAAACATATTGCGAATAAAATGGGAGAGCAAGTCTAAAAGTAACGTCAACAACAAGTTCCTTGATGACTTGAAACGTGTATATAAAAGTCACAATCTCTCCATCATTACTACATCCAGGGAAGCTTTTATAGTGAAAAGTTTTCGTAGACCACAACAAGAGAAACCTTAAGCAGACGCTTTGTAAACTCTTGTCAAATGTAGGCCATGGTCTTGTGCAAATCTAACAACAACGCTTTCCTCTGACTTGAACCACGGCTCACCCGTATAGTAAAGACAGACGCTTTATTTCACGAGACTCGATGAATATAGGCAGGCAGGAGAGCAGATCCACAAACAAAACCTGTCTGCCTAGAAGCCTGGCTTCTAGAAATGTTTTCGTAGAAGAGCATAGAAGCTCTCTCTCTCTCTTCTAAAACTAGTAATTTTATTACCTTGCTCTTCTGAACAGTTGCAATCTTGTAACCAAGCCTTGCTTTATTCCTTTTTCCCTGAGAACCAGGAACGGTACTCCACCTTCAGACAAAGCACAAAACAAACTTTCCATCGACACCACCTGCTCACCCAACCATTCTTTTTCATTGAGACTGTGTCGAAAACGATCCCTGCTGTCATTTCAGCCATTGTGTCATCGAAGACTACTGCTGGAAGGTGACACTGGTCCATCCGCCGCCGGCTCTCTTCTGACCCACGAAACACAACATTTTCTTGTGGCTGTAGTATCAACTAAACTGAAAAACAAGACGCCTCTCCTAGAGTCCCTTGTGTCATTATAAATCCTCAACAGAATACAAAAACGGGCCCAACAAACGATGCCTTGACAAGAACAAAAGCCCATAATTTTTCCTCACTGCCTACACACGGATCGAGATCCAAAGTCATGCGGCCGCATTACATTTTACTGCATTACTCCATTTCCTCTGAACCTGCTAAATGGGCAAAACAGAGTCGGTGAAATCGGGCATTTCGAACAATGCCTCCCGTGTGACACATGCACTCATTAGCGCGTAACCACAAACGTAATATCAAAAGTGGACGGTTCGCTGTCTCCTCTCCACAGCCTATATCGCCACCAGCTACCTTTTACATGGAAAAGGTCAACAAGGTGAACTGTTGGATTTTGCCATTTCGTTTACGTTGGCAAGTAGTGTACAAAAATAGACTTTGTCATTACATGTGAAACGTATAACTGCCACGAATGGCCTCCATCCAATCTACAAATTTTTGGCAACGTCCTGCGAATTCCCTCACATCCCGCCCGACCTAATGCATTAGCCACCGCCACCACCACAATATAAAATATATCTTGTCTGCTAGACAAACTAAGGCGTGTGATTCCATTGGAAAGAGTTTCTATAATATTAACTTGCTCTAGTCATTGTTATTCGCCCAACCAACACGGTTTATTCAGGCTTAGGGATTGCGTGGCCGGTCATCCCACGGAACTAAAAGGCAGCCGACAAAAAACGAGATACTTGAACGTCGTCAACCCTCGCTCAACGACAATTACAATCAAATCAAACTAGCCGAAAACCCGATACCGACTACTGTATGTTTGATGATCCTCGCGTCAGTCTATACACACCTCACGCATCAACACCTGTCGTAAATTCGCACACGCCGCTCACACTCAGCCTTGGCTTGACATGTCTCCCGGCTTGGCAAGGGGCGGAAAAAGGAATTTTACACTGCCACCGAAATCTCGGTAAAAAATTGCCTACTACACCATGACACATACCAGTTACCATTTCGAGTGCCAATATCAACTACACACAACGAACCGAGCATTTTAAAAAATGCCTTGCCCGGCGACCTGAAAAATATCAACATTTTTTCTCTATCTTGGGCTTCTCTCACTCCTTTTGCCTCTACGCAGCTTCTTCTTCCAAGAAAAGAAAAGCTGACAGTTCTTGTTGGCCTATACGAAAGGCAAAGTAGAAGCAATCAAAGGCAAAAGCTGTAAAACAATAGACTTCTGTTAGACATTTCCACTGCTGACGACGATTTTGGTGGTTCTCGTTGCTCTCGTCAAAAACCCCGAAATATAAAAGCCAGTTTACACAACAACAACAAAGAACGTGGCGAGCAAGTAATGCGTGTCAAAGTAAAGTCTGCTAAAGCTGCTGCTGGTGGGAAAGTCGTTCGTTGTCGTTGAAAAAAGATCCCGGTAAAAGTCGTTTCCTCTGGGATAGACCACGTGCAACATTTTTTCGTCTCTTCTTCCTACTTACTTGCAGTTTATTTTGAACGGATCAATTTTTTTCTTTAAAACCCGGGTACAACGAACCCGGGTTTCGGGCAGAATCATCTCCAACCAACTTTTAGCAAATCCCTAAGCTCCGACATAATCTATTCCGGATCCATCAACGCAACTCGGAAACGCATCTTGCCAACGCTTTGGAACGCATTCTTGTAATTGTTTTCAACGTCGTCTGGATTTCTCCTATTATTCCCAGATATTTCTCACTTGCCTCACACCAGCAACTTGTTCTTCTTTTTCTATTACCGTAAAACTAAACACGAGCCCATTTTCGCACATTCTCCCTAAATCGACGCCATTTGTTCTTTTAGAGCATCGTTTACGAACACGTCGTATATGTTTGTGAACATACATGTCGCTTCAACGCACCTTTTTGAACGACAGCTTTAACTTTTTCCCTTTTGAAATTCTCCATTACAACTCAATTGTATAACCAAAGTTACGCATACATTTCCCAACTTTTAGCTAATGCACTCAACAAGACCCTAACTCAACTGGAAAATCCCACGACGCTTCTGCTAAAGATATCCACAACATATATATACATCGACAAAGACACATATCAATGCACCGGCAAACATGTATCTATTTGATAAGTATAATATTTGCATCGAAAATGCATCTTTATCGATGCGCTGCGCAGGCCTCAAAATCTAATTCCATTAAAAACGGGTCAATCCGCATTAACACGAATAAATGATGATAACAAATTGATATTGATAAGGTGCGAATGGGCAATTCATTGTGACAGCAGAGCCGAAGAATAGACCTTTCAAAAGACCTCTTCTAGAATTTCTAGGAACGTAATCCGAGCTTTAGAAATTCTTCTGAGCCGCTAGCAACTTTCCACTCGCACCTTCATGACATGAAGAAAAGCCGGCAGCAACCGGGTGAGTGAGCGTGCAGGCGTGTGTGTGTGTGTGTTTGAATGCCGGTAAATTGGCAAGAAATGAGGCCCCACCTTGATTGTATCAATCAACTGGTGATCAAGATATCGACCCAGAGCTACAGCACGTCTACTTTTACTATATACGACTACTGAATTATACATGCTCATCCTGCATGCCAAGACAAGTGCGCCGCAAATCCTGGTCGAAAAAATTGGCTGTCAATGCAACTATGAGGTATATACGGGGGGGAGAGAACGTCGTAAAGCAATTACGGCATGCATGCCAATTGTGAGACAATCCAACTAATTGTGGGACATGCGGCTTTTGTAACTTTTGTTATATATTCACGAAAAGCAAGTCATTTGATTTCACCAAGATATCGAAAATTTGGCTGCCGTTTCCTCTCCTCAAGATTCATTAGTGTTGATTAGATTGGCGAATTTGGAAATTTACATTCCTTGCAATGTTTCAACTGGAATGGGTTCTGGATTGGATTTAAATTCCACATACTCGGAGCCTTGGCTGCTGGGTAAATTTCGAGTAGAAAAACAAGGACAGAAAAATCCAGTCGATTGTTCCATCCAGCATTTAAAGGACCCCAAAACCAGTAGGTCAAGTGTATATTATGTTGGTTGTATGTACATGGTTTCTGCCGTTCCACGAGATTTCCAAAAGTTTGCCTCGAGTGTAAAAGGAAAAGAAGAAGAAGAGGTAGTTTTAAACGGAACTTGTAACGATGAAGATGCTCTTTCTTCTTCTTCTTTGAACCCTTATAAAAATGTATAAATGTGAGCCCACTAACCCGAAATCTTGAGGGGCACCAAGACTGGCTCCTTCTTTTACTCGTTCATGAATCTTCAAGGACTTGAGCTTTGATCCCTATACTTTGCTCTTTCTTGGTCCAAGGCAGAATCTCTGCAACTTTAACACTTGTTCCTCTTGTCTCTCAATGTAATTTCTGGCTGCTGGAAGAACCTCGAGCAAGAAATACGTTTCTCTTCTTCCCCAGCCATATTTCTTACAGTCTCTGGAAAAAGGTATTCTATTCAACTACACGGGCACTTTATAATGGGAAACATTCTTCCAGCTCGGCCTTTCTCCCGTTGACAACTTTGCACACAAAGCTCGCCTCCTTTGTCTTTCCCTGACAATTCTTTTCCATATGTTCCTGAACCCATACAAAGGCAAAACTTTCTACATCTACCAAGTAATTTAACAACATTTTTCTTCACATGGCTTTGGTTCAATAATTCGCAACTTTTTTGTTCCAACTTTTCGCAAAATTGCTAAACTGCTAATACATGGCCACAAATGGCTTGAAATTAGTCGTTCAGTCGACCACAAAAATACAAGATTGAAGCATGTTCACACAAGTATATATTTTCGATCAAAGCGATTTTATGTGACGCAACGAAGCGGTTATAAAAGCGTAAACACAAGATGTATTTGGTGACATGTGTGTGACACAAAAGTATTTTGGTTGTTTCCCTTAGAAGTAAAGCAATATATACACCTGGTCTCGATGTCTCTCGTCATTTGACTTGATTTGACCAATTTGCACAACAGCTCTCGTCTCTGATACAACTTCAAAGTGTTGTTGCTATCGCGTCTTTTCTACTCGACGTCGTGTGAACGTCTAGAAAGCCGAGTGGGAGTTGACAGAAATCGACTTGATAAGATTTGGTAGACGCCAGCAGTCAATTCTCGTACACAGACTCTGCTAGAAAAGTCCGGAAGGAAATTTATATATTTGTAGTACCTAGTAGCTACTGCTAGTTGTTAGCTGGAAGGGCCGTGTGTGAAATGGTCTGTAATCGTAGTCCCGGAGCAGGCAAATATGGCTTCGATGCCGTCGTCGCTGGTGCCGGGAGCCAGTAGTACAATATAATACATTAGTGGCAAACGGTAGAAGCGTAAATGGTATATCGCGGAGAGGTGGAAGAAGAAGAAACAGCGACAAATCCGAAACGGTGTGTATAGAAACAGGGTATCGATCGGATCCTTTTACTACGCTCCTGGCAATTTGAAAAGGGCAATCATGGGAAAAGAAGGGAATTGAAGATGAAAGATTTTTCTGCTCTCCACTCTTGAAGAATGTCAAAAAGAGTGGGCTCCTCCTGGTAAAGTCACTCAGAAGATTCAATGTTATTTATATAAAACAACAAGGCTAATGGAATGTTGTCAAAGTAGTTCCGGACGAATCTGGTTACCGGCAACAGTTTTCAAATCTGATAAAATTCCTCGTGATTTAATTCCAGCAAAATAGCGAGATTCCCTTCTTTTTTCCCCTCTCTACAAATCTCTCCACTTTCACTACTCGACTATTCTCTCATTCTAGATTAATGACAGTTGTGTATAGTGACATTCCATGGCCGCTTGCTTTCCCTTTTAAAAGTGTCTGTCCATCAAAATAGCTCGCTTTCTTTCAGGATCCAAGAGGGGTTTTTGGCAAAAAAAAATGTCTATGGATTTTGTGCTACTAGAAGTTTGTGTGACCTGGTTTTTGGACTGGAAGTTGGCTGAGGAACCCGCAAATCCTCCCGCCCATTCTTCCAACAGGATCTTCTAACAAGCTGGAAGGCGGGCGGGCGAGCAGAATCCATTCTTGAACATGTATCTTCCGCAAAACTTTCATCATTCGCCCGTCACCACCAGACTATAGAACAGAGGAGAAAGGCGAAGAAGCGGGAGCTACTAGAAGAAGAGACGGGATTTTCGGTCGGCGATTCTGTATTCCGCAACCGCACTTGCCATAATCTGCATCGTTTTGCTCACAGACTCGTTGAGTCAGTTGCCATGGACGGTTCGGCGGTTTGAAGAAAGCACACTTTCTTTCTGGCAAAACTAAGGCACTGTATCAAATCCACTTTGTATATTTTTGCAACTTTGTTCGTCGTCTCCAAAATATGCTTCTTCTTTCTCCTCAAGTGGTTCATCATATAAATATACGTATATACAAGAGGGATTCTAGCGCTGAAAGCTTGTAGTTTAAACAGCGACAGGTCTTTACATATTTAAAAAGCTTCCATCATCAACAAGAGCAAGGATGCTTGCTGATGCGCATTTACAAACAACTTAATTCTTGTAGTTATCGAAAGTCTCGAACAAGATAATCTATAGCGCTTATGCTCTTCGAGATTGTGGATTGCATCTCGCCAAGTTGATTACAGGAGCGTTTCGATATGGATTCAAGAGCTGCTTCCCGCATACTCATGTGGGATTTAAACAGGATTTTGTATTTGACAAGTCCATCATTGAGCAAGAACGTCATTGTGATTAACAGGTTGGCTGTGAGAGAATTTACTGTTTGTTCCTGATGGGAGAAGATTGGTACACACACGTGCAAGACTTGACAAGATTGAGTTGCAGTTTTGCCATTCTTGGTCTCTCAGCTTTTAATCGTCCAGCGTAGCGACTTTTGAGCAAACTTATTGCGAGACAGACGCTGCTGGCTGAGCGGGTGAGAGAGAAGAGAGATGAGATGCAGAAAGAGCGGCAGCGTTGCTGTTCCCATAAGGGAAAGTGCGTCGCGAAATATCCCTGAAACGCACAATAACGCAATACGCACACTCGCAGCGTTTGGCAGCGTTCGCTGGGAGAAAAGTGTCCAGCCGACCAGCGCTCCGCACATCGACCTTTCAATAAAACTACGCAGTTTTCGTCTCTCTCTTCTTCTTCTTCTCTTGCTATATATATTCGCTCTCAACCCTTTCTTCTTTCACTCGAGACCAACAATGAAAACGTTCCTGGGATATATAGGCCTGACTCTGAGGCTTTCTGCAATCTCAGACAGGCCGCCAAAAGTAAGTGCGTCTGTCGTCGTCTGAGCGAGTCTGTCTACTACGAGAGAGTGCGTGCTCGTGTAACACACATTTGCCATTTGTTTTGCCAGCCAGACAAAAAGGTATTGCGAATCTGTGAGACGCGGTGAAGAAGAAGGAGGGCGCAATGTGTTTGGCGGGTGAAAACGTTTTGGCTGTAGCAGCGTCATTAATTACATTTTGTCTTGTTTGTTTAATCACAGTGATTGCATTCGGGAACAACAAGTACGAGAAACACATGTGAAGCTGCTGCTGCTGTCAAGTCAGCCAAGCTGACTGACTGACAGCGAGATTGTCAAATCAAAAACAGACATTAAATCCGCTACTACAACTGCGACAATAGCATAGAGATAGATAGCAGGGCGGGAAGTAAGTGCTTTAGATTTGCAGTAGAAGAAGCGTCATTGTAGTAGGTTTATGTGATGCGGATTCTAATGACGCTTTCGACGCTGCTGCTGGCTGAAATTAATGGAGGGAACATAGAGACAGATTCCATTGACATGCATTGGGAATTGAGAGAATATCGATTATCGCTAATGACAATTACCTCGTTCACCTCTGCTCAAAGAAGAATGTAACTTGTATACACGCGCCCAACTGACTGACTGTGAGTGAATGTCAATGTCGATTTCATAGTTAACTAACGTTTGACCCCCAAGAATTGTCCTCTTGACAAATATGTCATGTTCCAAAGCGAATGTTTACAAGGAGCAGAACAAGAAATTTCTAGAAGAAGGTGATATATCGATGGGCGCTGCTAGTCATATGTCAACGGCAGTTTTCTAAATATCTTTAACGTGATTACGATGATAAAGTAGCAGTAATCGGTGGAATTTGTTTAACCTCTAGAAGAAGAAGAAGCGGTGCCGGAGCCGGATTATGGGGTGACAGTCATGAGCTTTACATAACCTCCAAGTGGATTTGTAATAATATGTAACGAGATTAACAAATATTGAAAGGTGTGTTTAATTTAAGTGGAAAAGCCAGGTGTGTATCAGCTGCAAATGGCTCGATATTGGAACTAACGATACTGTTCGCCTATAATTTTGTCTATAATTTCTCCAGTCATCGACCCATTTGAAAAACAAGGTGATGATACTGATGATGATTTTAAAATGTATGGTTACGATGGCGGTTAAATAGGTAAAATGACAGGTAGCGTCATTAAGGAATCCATCAAAAGTGTTTACGTAACCCACACGACCGACCGAGTTTTTCGACGTAGCTTATTGATGGAGTCATAGAGTGAAATGAGATAAAGTTTTGCTTGATTACCGATTGATGAAGAAAACTATATAGTTTTCCAAAAGAAATAAAAACGGCAACTTACCTCCATCTTGACTATTGTTATTATTGTTATTCTCCATGATGATTGGACACAGGTGTTCCGTTCTGGAACCAGGTGTTGAACGAAGTTTTGTCCTTTTATTATAGCTTTTCAGCTTGTAGTAGTAGTAGCACTGGATTCTTATGTGGATAAATTTACTTTTAGACAGTTTCTAGATTCTTGGCAGTATCACAAAATGATAGCATCACAGTTGTAGAAAACTTATGTTTTTCTTGTGGTATTTAGCACGTTTAAAACGTCACGAAAATTGGTTTTCGACGGACTGTCAAAGGTGTGACAGACAACTTTTGGACATTCGCCGGTTGTCAGACAACGGTGGGTCGAATGGAAAAGTTTGACAGCGATGAACAAAGAAACGACGGAAGTATCTTGTTGCTCCGCGCCGGGGTTCGACAGACAGCCAACAAACACACGAAGAGCAACTGTCAAAATTTTACACTTTGTGATGACAATTTTGAATGTTGGCGCACTAATGGAAAGTAGTTTGAGTTATGATTCGATTGTAATAATTGATTGTTTTTGATTGATCCGGATATAACTCCACGACCGTAGTCTCTGGAAAGAAGAACAGTTGGAAGTTAGTAAACAAAGAGAAGATTTTTAGGTTGAGAAGCGACTTGAAGGTTCAGAGGGTACTTACGAGTTTTTGACGAAGCGTCAAGAGGGTTTGTTACGCTGACGTTTCTCACGTCGACGACGCTTTTGACACTATTGACAGACACGTTTTTGGTGATGTTTTGGCGGCGAGCGCATTCTCCCTTGGACTTGTTCTCTCCACGAGGTAAACTGCATGACTGACTGAACGGCAACTCGATGTTCCCTCCAGCCTTTCGCGTTTCTTTCTATGCTCTCAGCCAGACACCAAAAACGTTGGCTCGCTGCTGTCTTTCTCTCGCTTCGTTCGCTAAGATGCGCGCCTGCTCCTCTCTGCTCTATCGAAAATTTTGGCTCCTCACGTCGTCGGCGAGACTTTTAGCGAAAAGTAGCGTTAGACAGCGTTACTACAACACACAACGCTTCCATTCAAAACATACATAGGAGACTTGTATGTCTGGCTCGGTGGTCGGCGACAAGCGTTCATTTTCGTTACAGAGTTGATGGCAGCTCTGTCTGTCTGTCGCCTCCAACGCATATTTTCGTTGGATTTGTTTTGCAGGACCGTTGAATAAGCCAAGGAGTGAATTTTCGTTGCATCTCTCTCGCCAACGAAACGATGACTCTTTTTGGCTGTCTTGTCAACGTTTGAGGTGAAGCAAGTGCCGTTGATCGTTTCGATTTCGTTGCCGACACACACATGGTGACCATGTCGTGGGCCTCTTTTTCAAACCAAGGTCCTTTTCTTCATCTTTATGTTCCTTGACTGGCTTCATTTCATTGTTATGGCAAAATGGCCGTAGAGGAAGGAAGCAACGAAAACGATGCCTTCTGTCAAAGTTTAGTGTTTGCTTGCCTTTTGCGAATTTTATGAGGGAGAACTGTTAGGGCGAAATGGACAAGAAAAATCTTGTGGGCTCACATTTGACGTTCAAGAGGTTCACTTCGTTGGCGCGCTTGACAGTAATGTGAGTAAGCGCGAACTTGAGAACACAATAGACGGATGAGGCGAAATGAGTAATTTGATCGCTGCTGTACAATTAGTGGGGATTCAAGTTTGAAATTGTAAGAGAGTCGAGTCGTTTATATAATAATAATAATATTATAACGGAGGCCTTGGGAACGTTCAAGGAAATTGGCGGAATGTCTTCGAAGGTTTTTCATGTTCAAAGCGACCAGGTTGGGGTAGACAGTTGGAAATTCTCTTAAGATTTTGCTTAGAGTTTCAGCGACTTTTGATGATTTTTGTTCACCAACGATTGAGAGTGAAAAATATGGGCTGCGGCTGCATCCACTTAATTTGGAAAGCGTTTGAACGTCGTCGTCACGCGTTTTTTAAGTATTGTCGTCGAAGGTGAGCAAAGGGTTGCGAAATGAGAGGTGGTAATCTTTTTGACAAGTCGCCTGCCTTCTTTTGGCAGCTTGAAAATGAAAATATATTGAATGTAGAGCTGTTAAATAGAGTTGGAGACATTTGTAAACTAAATGTTGGCAGTTTCTTTATTTACTTTTTTTTGTGCTCGCTTGCGAAATTTTGAAATGTTTAGGGCCATTTGCAGGCCGTGATTTTTTCGTGGCCATCTGCCGAGGACCAAAGGTTGCTGAATGTTTCCATCGATCAAAAAATGAGGAAGAGAAAAAGTGCCACAGTGTCACAGTGAGCGCTTACGGATCATTTGCGCTGGCTGACGATGCAAGTCAAATGGTGCATTGGAATGGGAGTTTCTTGTCACACACCTGACGGTCGAATGACGCTGTCAATCTCGTTTCTACATGGTCATGCAACAATGGGTCGCCTTGTTAAGTTTTCAGAATATATTGAAGAATCTTTGGCGCAGATGCGAAAAAGAAGACGATTCGATGGTCAGTGGTCAAGTGTCGTGCCCTGGTAAAATTGTTTGTCAACATCAGCGTTTGTCTTCTTCTTCTTCTTCTTCTTGTTCGATAATTAATTGTGTGAGCAGGTAATTAGACTTCGACCAAGGGTGAACTCGAATATGTGGAAACAAAGCTGAATCTAGTTGCACGTGTCAATAGGAAAATGGCATAGACTTTGGTGGGCTGTCAAAAGGAATTGAGCGATGGAGACGACGGCAGATGACATATGCTCTTTATGCACCACATTTAACGTACTTGACTTGCAAATTTTCGTAGGGGACTTTTCGTTGGAGAGATACAAGACTTTTGAGTTAAAGGATGACAAGATGGATAGAGACAGTTGCTCTATAATTTGCAAAGTGATAACGGGCGCTAATTGAGGCTCGTTTCTTGTATCGAATGACCAGCTGTTAGCTTTTGTAGATGCAATTTCGAGTCGAAATTTTCGACCATACAAGGACCAAAGGATCCTTTGAGGCTTGAAAGGTACAAAATGGAATTGTATAGTCAAACAAAGTTGTTTAGATCGCTTAAGGAACAAATGTTGTTAGTGAAGGATATATTCAGTTCTAAATTTTATTGCTCCATTATAAGCTAGTGGTGGTAACGAAATGGCATTGTGTACTGGTTAGACTAGAAGTAATATAAGAGCTAACAGGAGAAAAGGTTAGAGAAAAAGTTTGGAATGTTTCTACTGTCCTAATTATACAGTTTGCCGTCATGGTAATCAGGAAGTTTGTTGATAGTTGTGGCATTTTGTTTTGGCGGCGATATAAATTCAAGGTGAGATGGCGCTTTTGGCGCTGTTGAGGAAAAGGGCCCAAGTTGCATGCCAAGGCTCATCTACAGTGGTTTGCAGAAATAGAATCATATTTGAAGGGGCTTTTAACATACATCCTGTTGTTGTCTATCATAACTGACTTTTAGTGAGAGCCTTATCAGACAATTCTGGTTTCTTGTCTGTCTGAAATTTATAACTCCAAGACAGATTGACCTGGAGGACAAGTGAAGCACGATTGCGCTGCGACGCTAATTTCAAGTCTTACACGAATGACAGTGGCTGATGCTTGGCTATAAAATTGAGATAAAATGTAAATGTGGGAAAATATGTCTTATCAGATGCGTGTACTGTACCGGAAGTGGCAAGATTTTAGAATGGCCAGGCGGACGTGTGCCGTGTCGCGAGCCGGGGGAAGACCGACGGGGATTAGCATTTTCGAAATAAATACGATCAAATGAGACAGTCAGTAGGCGGGAAATGAAGGACTCGTTCAACGTTTTGGCTTAAACCGGAAGTTGGGGGATTCTCAAATTATGCAGTTGTGTATTGATACTTTGACATCTTCGATCCAAGTTTACGGCTTGGTCTATTGCTGCTACGATGATTCAGAATGATTCAAAGAGAAAAGGGCCGATGTTAGTTTGATGGGGAAGGAAGAAAGTTTATTGAACAAAAGTGGCTACAAGGATTTGCTAACTAAGTCTCACTTTGAGGCTTTCGAAATTGTGTAACAACTGTCACCAAGGATGTACTCGTTAGCTGTGAGGTGAAAGAGAGCAGGTGGTTAAAGCGCCGATGACAACTGTTGAACAAAGGCGATAATGTACGGCAGTAAGTGCCTCAAGTTGGGGACCAGTTGCTAGGTCTGTCTGGGTATTAAATGCGCAAACAATAGGTCTGTTTGTTTTGTCAGAAGTTTTACAGAGTAAAGGGCTGTGAGTGAGACTGGCTCCCTTAATGGGGTCTTATGGGGTGTTGGATTGCGTGGGTGGTGAAATGGTCTCTATTTCTTTGCTTCTTGTTTCAAACCCTTTCGATGTCGGTCTTTCAAAGATGGTATGCTGATCAGGATGGTCTGCTAGTTCTTGTTATCAAAAGACGCTAATTTATGTATGCCCAGGTGTAAGGAGTTTGGAAAGCAGTCTCTTCTTCAGGTGTTCAGCTGTTTGACACGGTCTTTGAAAGAATCGTTAAATAAATACATATTACCGTGGAGAGTTATGCGTAAGGTATCTGACATGTCGAATGAGTTTGACAGAGGCTGAAGAATTTGTTGTAAATATTGGAGTTGTCAGTTGTGGGAAAAGTTATGGAGGATAGAATGTATAAAATTGGTACAAGTTTTTGAAAATATTGATACTACGATTGACGTATTGGTCAAATTGTTGCTGCATGTGCAGGGGTTTAACCGGAAAGGTCGTACAGTTGAATCTTCAGCCTCAGATTACTCTGACTGACGAAAATGTGGTTTGAACCACAACAACTATGATATTACATTGAATTGAGACTATAAAATGATAGAAGCTTAGCTGTTAGTACATGAACAAGTTTAGTTTGACTTTTTATGACACTCAAGATCATGGACGATTAGCGTGACTAGGATAACAAAGTTTCTGTCGTCATGTAACATCAAACAGTTCACAACAGGAATGTTCAAGTGTTAATAATTTATGCGATAGATTCGCAGCGATTAAAATTACATATGACTCTCGAAAGGAATGTCAACAGTTGCCATAGAATAATTCGACTTGTCTATATTGCTACCGGTGTGTGGTTCGGAACCATCATACTTGAGAATAACAATTATGCTCGATGATCCGCTTCTTGTGCATGTGTTATTGTCCGATCGGTGTAACTTGTTCCAGGTTGAGGTGCACTGTATTCTTCTTCTTCGTCGTCATCATCGAGCACTCCGTCAACACTAATTAGTGACTCGTTTTGGGGGTCATCATTGATTCTTACTCTGTTTTTGAAAAAGAAAGAGGCATAAGATTTGAATTTAACGTGTTATTCAACAACTTAAAGCTCATACCTGTGGTAATTTCTGGTCGGTCGATTCATTACCGCTGCCCTGAAAAAGTCGGCTACAGGATTCCAGTTGTCGTAGAAGGTTAGCATGTTGACAGCAACAAATGCAAACACCATTGGCACGGTTCCCAAGTAAAATCTGAGGTCATACGAAATGCTCTTGAACAACACGTCTCCCATCATTGACAACGGTATCGTTAAGTTAATTGCTAACGTCGCAACCAAGGATGAGGTAAGGAAGCAGCCCCTGTAAAAAGATTCGGATTAGGTCAGTTTTGGTTCCCATAGAGCACGAAGGCGAACTCGGTACTCGGTTTGAAGGCACATACCAAAGCCACAGGACTTCGGAGAAAACTGTGCCGATTATGCCATTGCACACCAGCAGAAGCCATTGACGTTTGCTTGGCCAAGAGAATTCTTCAACTTCATAATGGTGGAGAAGGAAGAATAAGGGCCAGAGCATGAGTAAATTGAATAACCCTACAAACCCTGTAACACAAATTGAATGTTAAATGGCTTCAGGTCAGTAAAATCTCTAAGGTGAAATTAAAAATCAAATAGTCTACCAAAAAACATGGGTATATCCAATTTATCTTCATGGTCGACTTTTTTCCTGAGGAACACCAGATAGGAAGCATAGAAGAATGCACTGACCAGTGCAAAAATTGTCCCGAGTGGGAACTTCTTAGTTTCCATCGTTGTTGCGGACCAGCAAACTATAGCCTGCAAAGACAAAAGTCGGTGATTCCAGCTGTTTGATACTTATATACGAACAATCTGCTGAACTTTATAACTCATAACTTACGACTCCAAATAAATTGACTAAAACAGCCAAGAATTTAGACGCAGTAAATTTATCTCCGGGTACAGAAGGAAAGCTTGATGCTAGGATCAGGGTAAACAGTCCAGATGCTGATGACAAAACATTTACTACACCAACCTGAGTGTTCGAAAGGGCAACTTGATACGTGTAGTTAGCCAGAAACCACTGAAAACATGAACACAAACTTTAAATGATGTGACCCTGGTAGATTCAAAATATTTTAGTGAATGCCCTTACAAGAAGGCAAAATGTCAGTGCTAGTTTGGCAGTTTCCTTCGGTGTTAGTCTGTTCGCTAGACGATACGCTTGCTGCTCTGCCTGTACTGTAGCCTGATATGATAACCTGGCGTACATTGCATCTGCAGCTTCTGCTTCGGCTAGATGACGGACCTGCAAGATTGAAATTCCCATTTTGAAACTGCTAGCAGGTCAATCGCCAGTGAAGGTTGAGAGCACTTACTTCTGCTACCTTGTTGAACCTAACGGACCGACGATGTAGTGAATCTTCACTCTCGTTGCCGGAATTATTACCATCACAGTTTACCGGAACATACATCGGAGGGCTCTAAAACACAATAAACATTCATGAAGCACCGATCTTGAAAACTTTCACATTCACATGGAACTTGGTATTCCTTACCAATGGAGCATCTACAGTGTCATCAACGACATCATCACTGCTGCTGTCAGCTTGGGAAGTTATTAGCTGTATAGAAAGAACACACTTGCCTTCAAAACATGATACACAAACTACAATAATACATAGACTTGATAATGCAGAAACATACCGAATATTGACTAGGTTGAGATTTCCTACATCTATCGTGCCATGGTGTGTAAAAAATAAAACCGCTTAGGAAAATCAAAAACATTGATGTCTTGACGTAAGTACTGAAGAATGGCTTGTCAAATTTCTCATTCTTGAAAATATACTGAAAAAAATATCAAACAATATTAGAAGTTAAGTTGGCAAGCTCAAAAGGTATCTAAATCAAGCTAATCTTACCTCAGTCAATTCAGAAGACATTACCCATATAATGTCAACAAGTATTAGAACTACGATGCCAAGGACAAATCTCTGGGCAGATCCGAGAATTGGCGACCCTCCGAATCCGACTCTGGAGCGGTCCATGTCGCTTGTGCTAGGTTTATTGCACTACCTATTTAGCATTACTTCAACCATTTGGCTTGACAATTTCAAGCGGCTAATGTTTCATGGTCCAAAAATGTGGGTTTCGGCAGTTTTCGTCCGTTTGAAGAGACTGGAAACCAGAATAGTATTCATTAGCGATTGTAAGAACCAAGCACATGCAATTCAGTCAGGTTCAGCTGGGTCTTTCTAAAAGCTCAATATTCCACTTTAACGAATCGATAAAATTCAAGTTCTACTACGTATAAGTCACAAGCTGATGTATTTGGAATCTTAAATCAGATGACACAAGATCCGTCAATACGTTGATTTCTTTTCTCAGGAGATCTTTCAATCTAGAGATTACACACTGCGAGAAATATAAATCTCTGTTAATCTTAAACAGCTGCAGCAAATGTAAACAATGCAGCACTTGCGGGATAAATGTGTTCAATTTATCCGTGATTTAGCTCGAACTTCAAGTAACCGGCTATCTAAACGGCATTGCCGGATTGTGGATTGTTGAGTTTTTACAAAAAACCGGTACTATTAACTAAAACTTAAACTAACTTCACTGGACATTTATTTACCTAGCTCCAGACTTGGTTATGAATTTATATCACCGAATAGCAATCATGCCATTTCCTGGAACTTGTGTAGAAGAAGTAAAACAACTTTGTGGTAAATGTGACGAGTTTGTTTTGAAGTAACGATGATTATTGAAAATTGCAGTCAACAGTGAATGTCAAAGAATGGCCAACCAAACAGAATTATATGTAGCTGTGCTCGCGATGAATGCTATTTGCTACACAGCTGTCCGGGGAACCAAAAACAAAAACTCCCTCCAGTTTTGACATTTGAGCACCTGAATGCGATGCGCGCTTGCGAATGCGCGTGAGCATGACCCACTGGTTTTTAACGTTGGGGTTTGTTTCTGTGCTTTTTAGATGTTTCAATAATGACTTTTGACGACATGACATGAAATTCAACCATTGCAGATTCTTTCTTACCCTTCATTTAACCACCAACCTGCCTTAAATAACACATTTACAGATGCAATCGTGCCAAAGATGCCGTTGCAGAAGCCAAAGCTTTATATTTACTTGCTTAAGTACAAATTCGTTCATGTACATTTCGGAGTTACTAAATTATATTAACTGAAATGATGCTGCGAGCAAGAGTAAAACAATCTACTAGCACTCAGAGGAGTTATTATGATTATTGTTTAGTTTTTTCTTATTCATTAGGGAATCTAGCTCAGCTGCTGCGTCAGACCTTGATTCATCTGTAAGGCATAAAATCGATATTATTACATTTCTTTAATTATTATCGATGCCTTGATATTAAAAAGAGGACGCCTTACCTCCGCTTCGATTGGACGAGCTAGCTGAAGCACCACCTTTCTTACTCAGTAAGGAATTGAAGAAATTGGCCAATACTCTTTCAGACGATGCGTCTCCTTGCTGTGAAATTTGTATTAAGAAATGTTTACACAATTTCCCGAAATGGTGTATGATGAAACAATTATTCAGCAACGAACCTTTAATTTAGGAGCAGCTGTAGGCATTGCAGAAGTGGCTCCAGCACTGGGCGGTCTTTTGGGTGTTTTATCTATGTGTGTTGGTGGACTCGCCATTCGGGTGTCTTTGACGTTCGTACCTTGTTGCTGTAATAAAGCTTGTTGCTTTTCCAAAAACTTCTGTTCGTCCTCTACATCAACTTCAGTATCCCGGTTTACCGCCTAATACGGTCAGAACATGGGTTACAGTTACTGGATGGATACAGGAGCAATAGATTTGAAATCGGGATAAATACCTTTCTCGCTGCTACTGGCTTTACTATGACATCGTTAAAATACTCGTCCGGTTTGAAAGATGACATGTTCTCACTCAAGATTGCCATTTTCTTCTCATTGTCCCACCCGGCAGGTCTGCAAAGAAAAATATTGAATATAGCGAAACATTCGTAAAACATGCACAGTAACAGATTCTAGAACTAGCACGTGCTGAGCGACTTACATGAAAACAGCGTCTTTTTCGACAATTAATGCTGGAGTGCGGAACTTAAGGCCGTAGACCCTATGGACTAGATATTTATAGAGGAGATCACAGTTCTTGTCTTCTTTAACTGATGTGTAGAATAAAGCTGCTCCGTAATTTAGACAAAATTGTCGGATGTGATATTGTATGAAATCGAAGTGCTCATCCCTGTAGTCGTGTTCCCTCTCCAAGGTATTAATGTAGTCCGTCTATAACCATTGAAAAGATACTTCATCAGCACTTCTTTTCAGATAACAATATCGATCATCAGAAATTATAAGTTGTATGCCTCACCTTCGTTACAACCACTATTATATCTAAACCAGTATTACGGGATAATACATTGTGTGGAAGGATGGCTTCCTCATCTAGATTCCTTGAATTCCGGTTACTGTTGCTCACATTTTGCTTGTTCCCTGCTGCCAGATCCATTTCGTCTCCTGGTTCAATGTAATCCAGCCATCGTTTGACACACTTTTCTCGAAGCTCTTTGAATCGGTCTGGAGACATTTTTAATGAATCAACGTGATCGTGCAGTAGGCCAGCCCAGAATTGTAATTGATCTATTATGGTCCACGGTGTTGCCATTGACACTGTGAGCATTATGACTGTTTCACTGAACGACTTTTCTGACAGAGCGAATTGTAGCAAATTCGCATGATTTGGGTTGCCATCTAGAACCCAGACGCTCAATTGCGTTTGATCTGGAAAGAAACGACAAGTTATAAGTAACAAGGAATAATTTCTAAGAAGAAATCATTGTAATTTTCAAAATACCATCTCTATATTCGTCACGAATATCCATGTAGGCATATTCAAGCCCACAGCCTTTCTTAGGATCTTCTACACCTTGCAATTTGGCAACTAATGTAGTTTTACCAGATTCATGATCACCTAAAACAAGATAACGAATCAGAAGTTTCATTAAAGTTTCTCCAATAAAATCACAATTATCGAATGAAGAATAATAGAAAGTAAATAACCTAAAACAACAACTGCTTTTCCAGACGGCATTTTAGTTGATGCATTTGAACGCACTTCCGTCAAAATGGAAGACCTATGAAATTGAGCAAAATGTTATTCGGACTAGTCATTACTCTGCGGATTATATTGTTAGGTAGCTTACCAAACATTATCGTTTGTGTCCGTTCCAGCATTCTTAACACCTCGCCGGTTGTCTGATGAGCTTCCCATCTTGAAACTTAACGTCAGTCGAAACAAAATACAAAATGCAAACTAAGGGGCTAGTAACTGAATACTTCAAGTCCGCCTTAGATCCAACGGATGTACATTCCCCCCAAAATTGAATTGGATTACTCAACTTCGTTTCCTGTAATCAAAACACAATCCTCAGTCAGTATTCATCCAGTTCAGCAAGCACAGTTAACTTTTCGTTCATTATTCTCCGTACCTTAAACCATGAACACACGAAAGAAGCCCATTAATGACAGTTTCAACTTCCATCAACTGTTATCGATGCTTTGGAGGAGCAGCACGTTGATAGTCAGCGAGTTGGATTGTTGTCGTATACAGAATTCACCTGTAAATACAAAATAGCAAACGGCTGTTGAATGTCATTAACTATGCATTTGACGGAATGAAGTGGGTCATGTTCCATCATCATTTAACTTCAATGTTCTTACCAATTGACGGCTAGTACACAAGGAACTTCAGAAGGCTTTAAAAGGCACAATTTGTGGTATCGAAGTTAGTGGCAAGAAATGCTCCAGTTAGAATTGTAATTCTCCTACAAATTCAGGTAGCAATTACTTGTAGTTTGAGTAAGGGTCACTTTGTGGTCGTTTGAGTGTGCTTAAATCTCAAGATTCTTGTACAATTGTCGTATTCACTAACTTAAAATGACAGTTGGGATGCCTGTTAGGGAATTCGGCTAACAGTGAGTTGAGTTGTTCATTCACTGAATACACTAATCTATAAATGCTTAATTTGGGCTTCACGATAATGTTAAATGCAGAAAAAGTGAACGACAGTTCGTTCAACATTAAAGTTGATTGCAATACGGAATGAAAGATTTTTGCACTTTTGCATGCTGCTTGTAGGCGTCGAGATGAATTTCAGACGACTTGGTGAATTGACTGTATGTAAACTGACCGAGGCTATGCGTATATCAGCTTCTCATGTTACACCCCTGACCATATACGAACATAACGGACGAAATGTATCTCAAGGCGATGGAAATGGGCCTGAAGAATGAGTCATTGCCGAATTTAATTAATAATTTATGCCTTCAAACGGAGATTGATAAATGTAAACATTGGTTAATTCGCAATCAAAATGACGACAGTCGGTTTTACGAATGATAATATTTTGAATCTTCGCAAAATAAGATCATGTTTTAATGTTGATCTGCCATCGAGAGAAATGAACAAGTCATTGAGTGAGCCCATGCACACAGAGCGGGGCGCTTCAATTAGGAAAGTGTTTTGTTCTGCCAGGCAATCTGATTTTTGTTTACCTGGGCTGAAAAATTAAAGTTTTGCAATTTTGGCTGTTTCTGGTGGAGCCGAAAGCAGAAAAATCGCAAAATGGGGTCCTTAGTTAGTCAGCTTGGGGATGCCCCTTACGATCATATACCCATGGAACTGCCAGTTTTTAGAACACCCTTCACTGACGCCTTCGGCCAGTCTGTGACTCACGAACTGGATGAAGAATGTGGAGACTTCGAACTGCGATTTTTCGATTGTTTAGAAGCTGTGGGTACTATCCGAGGAAGGCAGTACTGCAAACTTTACTACCAGGATTTCAAGGAATGTCAGACTAAGTATAAGCAGGTCAGTTCAGTTTTCACTATGATTCGAAATGTTGTTTCATGGATCTTGACTAAGATTTTCAAATTCGCTATTTTCTTTGGTTCTAGAAAGAACGAGTTGGCGCAATGAGGCGAGAACGACAGAAGCGGTACTTCGCCGGCTTGGCGGGCATGGGACCTCGGGTGCCGATGTACAGTGCTGAAGCTCCAAGCTTCGACTCGTATGGACCTCAAGCGGATTTCGCATTCGATGCAACCGATGCTTAGAATGTAGTTTGTGCAAAGATTCGGTAGTCATTCTAGTTAGGTAAAGTGCTACGTTCATGTTGGCTGCTTTTGCGGTAATAAACACTGTAAAGTAAATCACTCGAGTGTTTGCAGATTCATTTTTATCCGAAAGAAAGAGAAGCTCCATCCAAAACAGGAACAGGATATCGAATTACCTTCTAGGTTATACACGGACAGGATAAAAAAGAGTTTCGTACATACCAGTTGAACGGAAACCCCGGTTGATCCGTTCATGCGTCATGTCAACATTTGTTATACTCTGGAACTTTGAATTTGTGTATTCGCACAACTGACTGAATTGTATTGTGATTAGGTAGCTCTGAACAAGATCATTGTGACAGTAGGACACCCACATAATATGTTTAGTTTGGAATGGGTACAGGAGGTACATGACTGGAACTGTATAGCGCTCTTGAACTTGGGGCTCCTTCTCAGGGCTTGATACGCGACTCTGGACATCATGGTGGCAATTCCCACACTATTGTTGGAGGGCTGAAGATGGGAAAGGATGGAGTATATAAAGATAAAATCCGCTTCAAACGATGGTGAAAGTATCCAAAAGGATTCTGGGTCATTTTATTGACACAAGGCTTTCCAGGTTGTAATATAGGTTACCGTATAAAAATACCGCAAGGGACCGTGTTCTGGTTTAGTCGTCAAGTTGATTTCGCTGGAGGTGGTTATATTTCCAAGGGATCTGAGCTAACTAAGCCACACATTTCGGAAACATCATTCGCAATTCACAATGTGGATCCGCAGTGCAGCCGCTGTAAGTGAACAAAAATTTGACATGACACAGCGTGTTCATCTACTACTGAATTCTTGTAATCTAACGTTTTTGATTTTGCTCTATAGATACTCCTAGCGGGGTTCTTCTGCTTCCCTGTTGAAGGAGGAGGAGGGGGATTCTGGAAGAAAGACAAGAAGGAAGGGCCCTTGTACGAAATCAACCCTCATTTCGGATTTCGAAGTTATCATCAAGTGAGATATGAGCCAATGTCGGTGCCTTTCGAAGAACAAGGATACGGTGGCGGATACGACAACTCGTACGGCGGCGACTCCTATGCACCACCACCTTCATATTCTCCGCCACCGATGTACTCACCACCTCCATACTCACCGCCAGTGTATTCACCACCGCCCCCACCGGTATACTCCCCACCACCTCCAGTTTATTCGCCACCACCACCAACTTATTCTCCTCCGCCCCCAGCTTATTCGCCACCACCGACGTACTCGCCGCCGCCGCCATCCTACGGAACTTACCCACAACCTCTCGAATTTACCTTGATGCAAACGTTGGGACAAGGAGCCATGAATCCGATACTGCCAGGAGGACCAATTCAGCCGATCCAATCGAATCCCTACACTGTCCAGCTCCCAAGCTACAGTGGTGGCTACGGTGGAGGATACGGCGGCGGAAACGGAGGAAACGCTGCTTACACCGCCATTGGACCCATTGGTGGAGGTGGCTATGGCGGTGGTGGCGGAGGCGGCGGTTTCTTGGGCGGATTAGGGGAAATGATCAGCTTGATGTCCGGTTCAGAAAATCATGAACACGTCGCAATTCCACCACACGCCCAGGCCAAGTCTGATTCCGAAACCACTAGCAATACAAAATCAGCTAGAAAGTAGAAATGTCCAATCATGTAGCTCATTGAATGATGGTTGATGAATTTGTGTTGAGAGGTTGTCGCATATGTTTTGGTAGTTCACTACTAAAATTTTGATTATTTATTGTTAGTTAAGTAAGAAAAGGTAGTGGAAGCGTTTTTTGGAATAAAATCTTACCATGTCTATCTGAAACTACTATTATTTTGCTTCATTTCCTTGCATATCTTCATCCTGCCCTTCAAGGCACAAGTACGATAGATATTAAATTTTTTTTGCTAACTTTGAAGATCGAAGGCACAACTAACCATTGCATAGAGTGCTCGAGTAGAAAAACCGTTTTGCGCACCCTCAGAAATCAATTTCAAGTTGTAGGCTAAATGCAGGACTGGATCAAAGGTTGACTCAGAAATGGAGCGAAATGATCATCTTATACTGTCGTTATCAGTACTACGTAGGCACGCAGGGATTCATGTGCCCTACATCCGGTTTATTTATAGAAACGAAGTTCCAGTTTCAAATTAGGACGAATCCCAGACCCAGAACCATAAAACGGTATCCGGAAGATAACAATAAATCTCATTTTGCCTCTCTAATTAACAAGTGCCCTGAGATGGAAAATGTGGACTTGTTATAGTTATCTCAAAAGCAGTGACCGAAAGTAATTCGAGCACCTACAGTTCCAGTTTATTTGTATGACATTGACACATAAATGGCTGATTGCGCTTTAGTGAAACATTCCTTAGTTCCGAATTTGGCAGCTTCTGCGGCCAACTTGATTACCAGTAACGAAACTGAAAGCTTTGCAACTTTTTGCACAAATATAAAATACTTATAGAAAATTATTTGACATGTGGAAGTCGCCCACACAATGCGCTTAAATGACTTGACCGTGGACATGAGCAAATTTCTTCAGTTGATAGTGGCTGACGAGCTGTATAGTTCCTGAACCAAAGTGTCTGACTGATATTGCGACAAGGTTAACAACACTGTAACTTAAGAGCAGCCATTTTAAAAGCTTCTAATCTCTAATGCAGTAGAAAGATTGCGAAAATTAATGAGGATGAACTGGAGATGTGGCATTTTGTTGAGTTTGTTTGAGATTCAGCGTTCTGACAAGAAGCTCGTGGCAAGGTCTTTCTTGGCTTTTTTCGCCAAATGTCCCTGATTGCGCACCATGTGCTAATATTACATATAACTGCAGCGCAAAAATATTAGTTTTTGATTTTTAAAATTTTTGCATGGTTACGGAATTTTTACAACGGCAGGAAGTAATGGGGAAATGAACTATTTTAGAGGAAACTAGATTTACAAAAACACTTTGACGCTTTGTGGGACCTGCATTTAATTGAGAGACAGTGGGACTCTCGGTAGACATGCTTTCTCTAATTATGGGAAGCGTTGCGAAATTGTGGCATTTTGTGTCAACTTTAAATTACTTACTCGGTGAGGTAATCTTGTTTCGTCGAATTTTTACGAGTTCCTCCAGTTTGGGCTTTGTAATTAACCATTTAATTGATGTTTAAAAATGAATATGTCAAAGTATATAAATTACATGTCTGGGATGCTATGATTACTTGACATGAAACAGGGGATGACGAAATTGGTTTCATTTTGTTTTTACAACCGGAAACGAGGGCTTTGATTTTTTCTTTTTGTGTGGCATCGGGGATGACCGGGAATCTGCAATAAATTCAGCGCCTTCAAATAGGAATTATATAGAAGAAGGTCATTTATCATGTAACAGATATTTTCTGATGAACAGTTATTGCAGGGCAAGTGTACATTGGTTGTTGTACAAGTGTAATCAAAGTGAGTGTAGACGGGATCGTGCGGCCTCTCACACAGTTTCTGTAATTTTTGAAAGATCCTTGAATTCCATAAGGACGTTTATAGCTCATCGTGATCCATGATCCCTGCCCTCTGTACTTGAAGGTGCATCTTTCAAAGTGCTTTTAAGTCAGTAAGTGGCGTCTGTAAATTCGCCCCCAATGACACCTGTTGTTGTTTTTATGACCCAAACAACTTTCGTCCATTTATACGCCTGCTTAGATTAGCGGCATGTCTTCCAGAAATCAGCAAGA
Source organism: Sphaeridia pumilis (assembly GCA_034698345.1). Taxonomy (NCBI): domain Eukaryota; kingdom Metazoa; phylum Arthropoda; class Collembola; order Symphypleona; family Sminthurididae; genus Sphaeridia; species Sphaeridia pumilis. The sequence goes on from JAQGBJ010000230.1 coordinate 40,960, forward strand.
AGCGATCGATCAAAGTGAAGAAGGTTCTTTGATCAATCATCAACATTTGGCCATAGCTCCAATGACCCTTAATAGTAAATGGAGTGGTCGACAAATGGATTTTTCAATGTTGATTGGAGACCGCTTAAAATAATGCTGGTTTGGTAAGTTTGGTGGTGGCTAATGTAATCAGCACAAAGTTATACAGCAAAAGCTGTAATCAAGCATCATACCAAAATTAATTGCCAGCGCGTGCCTCAAGTCAAGGGATGGCAAAATGAATACCGTTGTAGAACATGGATTGGCAATGAAACTTGAAGTACCCATTCGTCAAAAAGTTGACAGCGGACGCTTTCCACAATCGGCTTTCCGTGTAAGTGCGAGACTTGGCAAAATGTGAAATCCGCTCTACGGGTATTAACAAAGTAATTAACTTCGGGACAGACCAACTCAGGTGGTGAAGACACTCTCGTTTTCTGAAGAACCTGTAATTTTTGAATTTGTCGGAAATAACATGTATTTGCCAACTAGACATTTGTGTACAGACATTTTGGACGTTAACTGACAGTTTTTTGGCAGCCTTTGGGTACAAAATGGAAATGGAAATTAATGAACTTTTTCAGACAATTAAGCAGTTTTTGTGCAATCAGCCATAATTGAATCGAAGGGGGAAAAGTACTTGTGAGTCTTGTGAGAGAATATTAAATATATGAGATCATGAATTTTGTGCAAATTATGGCGTCTGCTACATTGGCGATTAGTTAACTAAAATATATTTTAGAACTGGTTAACAAAGTGCATCTGAATTAACATTCAAAAAATGTAGTCAAAATGGTGATTTACCGGTTATCCAGTTTTTGTGAACTTGAAAAAACAAGTTTAATTGTGATGGCGTGAATTTTCCATAATATTATTTATTATGGTATCTTCTTCATCTTATAATTAGCATTAGCAAGGTTGCTTAGACAATGAAGGGATGAATTTTTAGTAATCGTGAGAAAAAAGCCTTTGGTACATAACATTAGAATCGTTCATTATGATCATGTTGTTAGTAATGGAGGTTTTTTTGCTACTCTTGTACAACAGGTTAATATGACATGCGAATATATGTCTATTCAAGGAGAGGATATGCAATTGCAATGTTGTGGAAACGGGATGATCAAAGGTGCCGTAGTAAGTAAGGACAATGGCGAAAGGTCGCACCTGTGCGCTGCGTCGTCGTCGTGTGTGTGTGTGTGGACAGCGCTGTGTAAATTCTCGTTAAGGGTCATCGAGGGTGACTGAAGAAGAAGATACAATGGCATTGGAATCGAATGGGGAACTGCATGTGGACGTGGTGTTCACAGGAAATTTCAAGCCCAAGACCACGTGGGAGGGAGGGACTTGAATACACCTGTGCAGCATGGCTGTGTCCTTACGGTCATCCCATCATTCAAAGTTTTTCTGACGCTTATCAGATGGTACGTTACAGGTCGACAAGGAAGCGCATCATGGAATCCCTACGTGCCAAGCCCTCATGTTTATAGTAATGTTAAACACGTTGTTTTTTTTCACAACAAAAGGGAATCTATATCGTCCAAGAATGGCAGGCGGTCATTTTTACCTCATATTCTTGGGACCAAGGTAATAGCACTTGGGGTAAATAATAGGCGTGTTGAAGGGAAGCTAGTTTTGCAGCTATAAAAGTTACTGTAACGGATGAACAATCACAGAATTTGGCCATTCCTTCCTTAGCTGTCCTGGAGTGTCGATCTCTTTTGAATCTTACAAAAATTTCATTATTTTCTGCTGTGAAAAGTTTCGTCTATCTATCAACATGAAAGTCTTTGTAAGTTTTGGGGATTTTGTGAAAAGTGGTGGCATAGTAAAGTTCTCGATTGTTCACGTTTGTAAATCTTTGAATTTCAGGTTGTCTTGAGCCTCTTAGCCGTCATTTTGTCGGCCGCCAACGCTGGATTCTTGTCCCGCCTTTTCAACCGTAACCGTGGTGGCGGTGGAAACGGATGGGGAGCTCCACAACGGCAACAACAGTCCGGCGGCTGGGGCCAAGGCCAGGCTAGGCAAGTCCAGGGATGGCAACAAGGTGGACGCAGCGCTGGAGGTTCCGGCTGGGGAGCTTCCGGAGGTGCCAGACAAGTCCAGGCTTGGCCTCAACAATCTTCCGGCAGCGGATGGTCCTCTGGTCAAGCCAGACAGGTCCAGGGATGGAGCCAAGGAGCTGGACGTAACGCTGGTGGAGCTGGAGGCTGGGGTGCTAGCGGTGGTGCCAGACAAGTCCAAGGATGGCAACAAGGTGCTTCTTCCGGATATTCAAGTGGTCAAGCTAGACAAGTCCAGGGATGGAGCCAAGGAGCTCAATCAAGCCAAGGAGCCGGTTGGGGACAAGGTGCCGCTAGACAAGCTTCTGGATGGAACACCCAGCAACAACAACAATCTGCCTGGACTCCAGTCAGGTCTTCCGGAGCTGGTGCTGGTGGATGGGCTTCCGGTTAAGCTTTAAATGAACGTGATTCTAAAAGTACCGAGTTAGCTTACGTACCGTACCAAAATGCAGCTAAAGTCATTCGTAATATATTTTTGTAGAATCAAATTTGACTGCCATTAGAAATCTGCAATGCCAAAAATTTCCAGTTGAATAAAACAAGTTGTATACTGAACGTTGTTTGTGTGTAAAAATGTCTTGAAGCAACTTTGGTTAGCTCATGAACAAGAATTTAGCTCTGTCCACCACCTGCATTTGCTGGAAGATTATAAATATTATGATGCAACTAGTGGCCAGTAGAGGGCTCTTTGTATGCCTTGATAAAAGTTTTTGGACAAGGGCCTTTTGCTGAAAGCATCGATGATTTTGTGGCAAGTAAAGTAAATTGAGAGAGATCAAATCCAGTGAATGAGAATGAAAGTAGTTTAGCTAGCGAGTAGCCTTTCGCTCTGTTCAGATGATCTTTGTATGACAGGTAAATTAAATTGTTTTTGCAGAACAAGTTTTAGTGCACTACAAAGTTTAATTTGAACGACTGCATTGAAAAGACATTACAGATATGTAGTTGGCCAATTAAAAATTGCAAACAGAATGCTACAAAGAATACGAGAAGAAATGTAGATCAAGTTTTTGAAGTTGTACTACGACATAGCCGCGAGTCTTCCGAAATGAGGTTGACATTTCATTTCAGAATAGGTTGTTGATGTTGAGAACCGGGAAGACTTGAGTGGACATCAGGCTGTGAGTGGACCTTAACGACCATAGACGGCGTATCCGTACCCTGGGTACCCGTAATATCCAGAGGTGTAGGCGTATGGAGAGGCATAAGCGTAGGGAGAAGCGTATCCGTAGGCACCGTATCCATATCCGTACAAGAGTTGGTTAGCGGTTTGGAGGTCCTTTGGGGCAGCACCTGGAGCTGGGGCACCTGGTGAAAAATTAATGTGGAATTAGAGACATTGTCACATTAAACGCTTACAATGTCAAAACAGCGTGCCAGATTCAAACATGGTCTGAAAATATTTTTGAAAAGATTTCATACCTGGAGCTGGTGGGGCGGCCGAGACGGCGACCAAGACGAGGGCAAGAGCGACCTAAGGCAAAAATAAAATTTTGATAAGTATCACTTGAAAAAAAACTAGGAGCTTTTGTAATCGAGGAGGGTTTAAATACTGATGTGGGTAACTTACCAAGTACTTGAACATTTTGAAGTTTGTGGGTTTGAGTTTGAAACTCGAGTGATTGAATTTTAGAATGTTTTGGAAGGCTTTACCAAAGGCGAATGATGCTTGAGTCCGAGATCCGCCGAGATTTTATACTCGACGACAGCTATTTTTTGCAGGTTCCGAACAAACGAATATGATTTGATTCAGCGTTTGCATTGCCGAAAATGACCTTGGATCGCGATTGGGCACCTGATCCAGCCTTAAATTTGCTGCAGACGTCATGATAATTCCATTGTCCAGCAGGCTCAAGTAAAACGCCTCAACGCATTTTGCACTAGTTTTGAACGCAACCCTAATTTACGATATACCTTGTATAGAAAATCTTGTTGATGACGGCAAGATCCCCCAAGAAGATCCTGTCCATATAAATAAACGAGTTATATTAGGACACCCCCTCTGATTATACAAAAATTTGCAAGCAAGCCTGTAAAATCCAGCTTCAAGTTTTTGCAGAATCATCAGTTGGTAAATCTGGAGGTAGAATAAAAGAGAATTGTAACAAAACAATGTGCTGCATTTTTTGTACCGCAGTTCTGCAAGAAGTCGGCAAAAACGTTCATGGTCTAATTGATCTTCTTTTACAAGCTTGCAGTCCATGAATAGGCAGAAGCTAGATCCTGGTTTGGCGAACCGCAGGAAGCCGATCAGCGTTAAGATTCCGAACTAATGAACACACAAAACAGGCTTTCAATTTCTCTTTACTGTTCCGAGCAAGTTCCAGTTGGAACAAAATCAAAAGCTTTTTACTGTATCTTTTGTCAGACTTGTTAAGTCTGCAGTAATGTACAAGGTTTGCAAGATGATTTGGAAGTCGTGACCAAAGTGTGTAAAGGCAGTTAGCCAAGCATATCTTGCTTCGTAATTTGATCCAATGAAACAACGCTAATGAATTTAGTAGCGCTTTCGATACAGTCCAGAAAAAGTCCGAACAAAAACTTCATGTCCAATGTTACGCTTGGAACCCCATCGGAAATAGCGGATATGTGAGTGAAACTTACAATCTTTTTCTCCGTGTCTTCATCTTCAATGAAATTTTCATGTCTGTGGGCAATTAGCGAATTTACGTTACCTTGGCTTGTGCAAAAAGCTTTACATTTTTGTCATTAGTTTCAGGGTTTAACCGTAGCATTACGCACTTTCTTTGAATGAGTTTACAGAAATACGAAGAGTATGTATGTTTAAGTACATTTAAGCTGGAAGACGTTTAACATTATGATTATTTGTATAATGAAATGTGAATGAGGAAAAGTTAAGACTGAATTTTTGAAAGCAAAAAATCCTCATGACTGTCATATTAACACTTTTCTGAGTCCTGATGCACAATCCCCTTCTGATTCCTTAATTCGGGCTTTTATTTAATCTGATCAAGGTCAGATTTTTACTTCATTGGAAAACTTGATCCACTTGCAAGATGACATTATTCGATAGAAGCTTCTTTCCTTCCATTTGGAATGTTTCACGCGATGAAGCAAAAAGTGGTGCAACCACCGACAAAAACAACTTGGATGAGATGAATACATTTTGCATTTAAATTGCAACTTATTAAAACTGGATAAGAAATTGAGAGTGCTCGAACAATCTCAAAAGCAGTAAAATTTAAAACTAGTTTTAGTTTCAACTCACACGTGTGTTCAGATAAATCTAGTAAACCTTGAAAACTGGATATATAATTGCATTTTTACCAAAACAAATATTATAGTCCAACTTGTCCTACTCCATATTCTTTTGAGCAGTTGAACATTACGTAAGCATGGCAAGGGTTTTCGGATCACGCAAATAAACTGTCAGACTTTAGCACATGGGTGGGACCGCTGACAAGTCTACATATTAAATTCAAGATGAGTTATTGCTGAATCTGGCGCTTCTGCAAAGGGAGCAGGCTAAGATTCGCTTATTGCATTTACTGAATAAGGTTAGATTAAAGAAAATAATATTGCAAAGACTCAGGTAAAAACTTCGACATGCATCGCATCTTTGGGCGGTCGAACGCCGCCCAGATACGTCATGTTGTTACACTCGAAAAGACCATGCTCCATCATGATTCATGAGCACCTGGCTCAGAATTTTGATCCGGTAATCGAAGACCAGGTTTATAATTTAAAAATTCCAGTTGGTTGCAAAAAATTCCTCTAACTTGTTGTTGATCATGTTGCTGAAATTGACGGATTGTGCCAAAGTACATTTTTCTCTCGGACTCGGACTTGAGGCAGAAGAGCAAAAGGCCTGTGTACAAATCTGTTTTGTTGATGCGTGCAATTTTTTATCAGATGGAGCTTTTCGTTTTTCTTGAAGCTTCTTGCGTTGAGTTTGCAGAAACGGTGCAAAAAACTGAACAATACTAAATTCATTTTAGCTACTCTGCCTATTAGATAAGTGCGAGTATAAATATAAATATTGTGTCATCCATCGCTTATAAGTCTTCCAAAAACCAAGCACGATATTCATTTCACTATGCTTGAGAGTGAAATATATATATATTACAAACGAATTCATCATTTCTTTAGGTAGGGTCAGTAACAATCAATATGTTGACGGTCTGTTCAAGTATTTCCAGCACTTGGTCTCACAGAGAGTCACGATTTGGCTCCGGAGCCTCATTGTTTCTAGCATTTTTTGTACTTTGTTTCAGATCCGGGACAAGATAAATAGGGACCTTATAAACATCTGCAGCACACGTTTGAGTTGTCTGAGGAGCATGAAGTCAATCTGGCTGAGACATTTGTGTTGTGTATGTTCAAGTTAAACTGCAACCAAAATTAATGCGTACATCAGATGATGGTTCAATGATGCCTCAAACTGAAACTGGAACGTAATGTACACAAGTAAATGCTTTTGAAAGAGCAGAATTTATTTCGAATCAAGAAAAGATAAGCTGCAGCACAAGAAGCGTTCAAACACGAATTTACAGAATTTCTATAAACTCAGGTACAATGAATTTTGACTTGAAGAAAAGCATTTTTTGGCTTAAAGGTTCCATGATTGCAGGTGCACTGAAGACATCACTGCAAAGTTGATGATGGAGCTTAACGTCCGTTGAAGTAGATACCATGGGCACGGCGTTGGCCGTTAGCAGATTGCAGGTTGAAGGGCTTGGAGTTAGAGCTGCCAGATTCCAAGTTGCCCAACAAGCTTTCGGCTTCCTCGTTGGCTTCTTCGGGAGCAGCGTAGGCCCAAGGAGCAACCAGGGCAACAACGGTCGCAATGACCATGATCCAGTACATCTGCGGTTAAACAAAGCTTGAATTCACCGAGTTCAAAATCTCAATAAAAATTCGTACAAAATTACAACACTTACGATGGTTTTCATCTTGAAGGTTTTTGGAAGTTTGCAAAGGTTTGCTGTGGTTGTATTGTTTCAATTGCTTGAAGTCGTTTGTGATGCTGACTGTCAACCCGGTTCGAGTTTATATACTAGAAATATAATTGTTTATGTTGCGTGGAAAAATGCAATTTCAATGCCCCTATAGAAGCAATCGAAAGACTTTTCCTTTGAAGAAAATCTTAATGATTCCATTAAAATTTGTCTAATCTGCTCCTTCCCAAACTATTCGGTGCCGAAGCTGAGATATTTGCCAAATTAGAGGTATTCAAGAAGGTGGTTGCGTTTTTTGAGCCTATACAATTTTAATTGCCGAATTGTTAAAATTTCCTAAAAACTATTTCTGCGCCGTTTCAACAAACCTTTAACTTTAAATGCGCTAAATTGCAGAGGCTTTCATAATTAATAGTCAAAATGGCTCCTTATATAAATTATAGCCATTCATCATTTGACTGACTTGATGCCGATTAAATTCCAGATGCTAATCCAGGAGTTCCATCAGCAATCATTTAATTTGATCCTTGATGTCCATTTGTGTGATGGATTTTGAAGGCTGTCAAGTATTTAATAATTTCAGCCTAGTAAAAAATATCAACTGTCTGTCTTTTTATCCTTGTTTAGTGTGCAAACAAATAAAGTTTCTAAATATAACACCCGGACAGACGAACGTAAACAAAAACAAGACATCTTTGAAGATGTCATTGTTGAATTTTTTACGCATTGGTCACCAGGGGGTGTTAATGCTCGGGATGAGATGAATGCTGCATAATTATAATTAGCACTATTTTGTGTTTGCTCATAGCTGCATTTACGCACCTGTTGCTCACTCATTCAGTCTCACAGGAACGTTGTTACTCATAATGCATTTTGACATACGCAGGAAAACACCTTGGCAGTATTTTAATGCAAATCCGGAGCTATTGCTAATTTTCCGAGAAGTGTTGACCAGTTGTGACAAATATGTCGTGCGAATAATATAAGCTGAAAGAACATGATGTCAGCCTTGCAAATTATGCCACCTGTAATGAACCTAGACTTTTCTAATTAACACAATCATTTTGGAAATTGCGTTTGATATAAATACGCAAAGAATACATCTTCAACGGTACAGATTGAACTTTACAGGCAGCCAGTGGGGTACAAAATTGTTTCAAGTAATAAGAAAATTTTTACTGCTTATTTTCATGAACAAAATATTGATTTATACTTGAACATTCAAAGCTGAATCGCCATGTGGTTTCAAAGGGTGAGTTTTAGCTTTCATAACCTATTGACGGTCAAGCAAGTGATAAAAAATTCTTGAAATTTAATTGTCTTTAAATTGATTCCAGGTGTCATCAATTGTTTTAGTTTCGCTGTTGATGGTGATAGTGGGAAGCTGCACGGGTTTGCCTGCTCAAGAGCCATCGAGGGGATGCAATGGGAATCAACAATGCCAACAGAGTTCACCTGTAATCCGACAGGTTGCTGCATCTCAGGACTCGCTCTCAAGATACACCATTGAGGACAGTCAAAGTGGCTTCAGCGTAACAGTATTGCCAACTTCAGCGAAGTCATCCGGTGACCACGACCATGAACCAACCCTTATCCGGGTGAAACGTAGGAAGGTTGCCAGGTATCACACATACCGAACTCAAGGAGGAAGAGACAAAAGCCGGAGGTTCTCAGGCTAATGCAATACATTAGCATTACGCTACGTTCATTATATTTTTGATATTATGTTTTCGATATGCATTCAATAATGTAACGGAAATCATGTACGTTTTTGATAGGAACGAAGGCGCAAGCTGCACAGGCCAATTCATTAAATCAGTCATAACAATAAAATAGCATCTGTGGTTTCCATCAATGTAATTTACCGTTAAATGGCTCTAGAACAGGCTGTCATGCGTTACCTGTTTCTAGTTAAGTCGATGTGGGGCACTAATTAATTTTGCGGGATATATGGATCTTTATGCCATGAGCGCTAATTGGTTCAGTTGACTGTTCGCCTTGTTCAACATCATGTTAGCTTGTAATAAAATTGTATTTTCTGTGGTCGTTTGCGGGGCGCTGGTAAGTTGGAAATTTTAATAAAAATTTTGATAAAAGACAAAATTTTAAGATTGGCCTTGTCCACATAGTTGAGCGGGGCCCTTGCTCAGAATAGCTTCGCTGACAAGCGCGAGGCAGAGCGCGAAAATGCCCAGACTCTAGTAAAGCAAGTCAGCAACTCGCTGCAACACGGAGCCAACAAATTCTTCAACGGCGTAGAGCACTTTGTTGTCGGTCTTCTGGGAGCCATTAACAACGTCAATACTCAAAATGCGATAGAGGAAGCGTTCAAGAATACCGAAAAAGAGACTACGCCTTCAGATTATGAAGAAGAGGAAACGACTTTTGTGCCAACAACAATTCCGACGACAGTGAGGACGACTTCGATAACGACAAAGAAATACACGCGCTTCCCCAAGTCCACTACTCCACGGAGCGATTTGAAAGATTCCGAAACTACCAAAAAGCGTTACCAAGTTCGTTTCAAAAATACCACTCCGTCTGGTCCTTCAAAAGTCATAATTCAGCAATTCCAGCCACTGTCTCCGCTGTACCAAGCTGTGCCGAATGGCCAATACGCACCGATCTACAACGCTGACAATCCCATTTTCCAAGCCGTTAGACAACCTGCAGTTGTAGATCCGGCTACAATTTCAGGAAGCCCTGCTGTTGTCCCAGTTGTTTATCAACCCTTGGGTTTTTTGCCTGGGAACTTTGGACTTCGTTCCAATGAAACAGACGATGTAGTTCCTCCGACTGTAGCAGCCCCTGTTGTATCTCAAGTTGAGCCTGTTGAGTCAACCAAGAAGCCCAGCGCTTTGGAACAGTTCACCAGAAATCGCATCCGGTACACTGTGAAACCCAGACCTAAACCTAAGCCCATCGCTTCAGTTTCTTCGAACTTCCAAGGAAATAATTTGAGAGGACCTTTGCTCGGTACTGTGTTGCGCCCATCTCTTGATAAGCCAAAAGAAGTAGTGAAGCCCGTCCAAGTCCCAGCTGCTCCAGTTGCGGTAAAACAAGTGCCTGTGATTGTTCAAGTGGTACATGTTGCAGCTACTACGGAAGAAGTTGAAGTTCCGGCGACAACCAGCGAAAATGCTGAAGAAACTACAGAAGATGCCGATGAATCGGAAGCTGATAATAGAAGAAGTCTGTAGACTTGGAGCCGCGAAATATTTGTTACTGTTGTTACATAGCCTTAGGTATAATCAAAGACAATTACGATTAGCGCACTTTATTCCATTTTTACCCAGGGTACAAAATTCGCATCTATAAAACAATGAAGCATTAAAGAGTACACCTATACACCTCACGAATTATATTGCCAACCACTTAAACGGTAAGGTAAATGTCGTCGACTCGATCATATATGTGAATAACAAAAATTTGGACTTTTGGTAAAGCAATTGAATAAATATATATATAAACCATTTTCAACAATAAATAAATACACCACTACATGTAAGTATTTAAACTAAAAACCGTCCTTAATATCCAGAGGTGTAAAACCCATGATGGTAGGTGGGCTTGCCTGGTGGTGGAGCGTGTTGGCTGTGTTGGCCGAGATGGGCTCCGTATCCCAAGAATCCAGTTTGTTGTCCTGGAGGACCGTGGCTTCCGTGTCCACCGTGGCCTCCTTGGTGACCGCCATAACCGCCAGCACCGCCATAGCCGCCTCCGTAACCACCGCTGCCGAAGCTGGACAAGAGTCCGGAGAAGTAGCTTCCGATGCCTTCAAGACCGCCACCGTAGGCGCCACCTGGACGCTGGAATTGTTGGTAGTCGTGTGGGCGGTAGTCTTGCTTTGGCTTGTCGTTGTAGGCAACAATGGATCCACGTTGCTTGGTGGGCTTGTCGTCATCGCCGCTGTTCTTCTTGTTCTTCTTTTTGTCCTTTTTGCTTTGCTTTCTCTCGGGCTGTTGCTGACCGTAAGTAGGACGTCTTTTGTCGGGCTTGCCGGACTTGGCCTTGTTGTTCTGGTTGATCACATGTTCTGGAGCGTCTTCAGCTTCCTCATCGTCATCTTCTTCGTCCTCTTGTTCGATATCCTGAAATGGAATAAAATTATGTTTTAGATTTTTTGCCAATAGTTGTTATAGAAATTACTGAAGTTGAAACTGACCTCAGGGCTGGCGTCTCTGGGTTCATCTTCTTCGTCTTCATCTTCCTCTTCGTTTTGGTTGGAGTCGTCTTCTTCGTCGTCTTCATCGGAACCCTTCTTCTTGTTGCTCTTTGGCTTGCCAAT